>SZWC01001902.1:135794-191523 GCA_023375785.1 Penium margaritaceum
TCCATGCATGAGGAGAGTGTGCCACTTGGCGGTCAGTGGATGCGCCAATTGGCGGACTGGTGAGGTGGTGTGGAGTGACCACCCCAAAAGTGTCACTACCCACACACCTTAGAAGCTAGGCCTAGGACTATATGTACCAGGCTCATTCCTCATTCTAATTACACAATCCGGCCTTAGATGCTCCTCAAAGAGTTGTCCAACTAAGGAACAGTATGAAGAAGACACTGGTTGGTCTAAGCCCCAGGAGTTAGTCTTTGACTAGCACCTCGCGCGAAAGTGACCAAGTATTAAGTGGACACAGTTGCTAGCAAGTGATTGCCTAGGAACTTCTCAGTATGGAACCGTGATCCTGAGGGTGATACCTTCTCCTAGCTGAAATTATAGGAGCGGACGGCAGGTGCTATTGTGTCGGCCCTGTTTTCTAGTCCATTTGCCTCAGGCCGGTTGACACCTACCTCTCCGAGGGGTATTGGGAACCATGGAGGAATTTGGTTGCATCGTGTTTTACCACATACGCAGGTAACCCACCCTCGGATATGGAGCATGCAAAATTAGTTGAAGATATGGCGGATGTCACTGGTGAGGATCTCGCAGGCGTGTAGGAGTAGATCACAATGTTGTTCCAACATATGGCCAAAGATAATCGATGGATGGGCACCGAGGAGTGGGAGAGTCAGGGTGTCACCGCAGGATCAGGTCTCGGATGAGGTTAAGAAGCTAAAGCAAGGAGAAACAAAACATCAGGATAGGAGGAGGGAAGCATGTAGACAAGCCCAGGTGGCACATATGACCAGGGAGGAAGAAGGCAATGCCAGAGTGCAAAGGAGAAAGGAGCCTTCCACGCCCTCAACACCCCAAGGGGCACAAGCAGAGGCTAAGGTTGGTGCCGCGAGGGGATCTGGCAGGAGCAAGATGGGTCGCAGAAGGACAAAGGAACAAGCGAAGAAACACCTGCATGACGTCACACTTGCAACAACGGAAGGAAATTAAGTAGAAAAGAAGACGTAATATCTTAAATTTGCACAATATGCGGCGGCCCCATGGGGTACTGGTCCACCAAGTACACAGGAACTCCCTACGGAAGCAGTCACCGTGGCGGGGGCTGTTAAGGCGACAATGGAGGTGCAGCAGGAAGGGGCAAAGGGAGGATGTGGAAGAGATGAGAGGGGCATAGGAGGGCGTGACTGCATCCGCTGCGACGGCAATGCCGCCACCATTGCAAGGAGGACTGCATCAGACTCATGTCATGCGAACGCCTGGAGAGGACAAGACATTGAGGGATGTCATTCCCAAAGGATCACCTGCAAAAGGTGCTCCCTCATCAGCTGCCAAAACCCTGCTGTAGAGTGGGCGCAACATGAGGAAGCAAGAATTAAGGCGGCGGAAGCAGAAGTCCACATGAAGGGAGAAGATGTGCAAAAAAAGGAGGAAGCGGACCGGAAGGAAGCAGAGGTGGCAGCGGGTGCCGGAGCGATATAGGAGGGTCAGCGCACCTCCACAACTACTCCACAGAAAAAAGAAGGAGAAGGCGTGGAGGGCAGGGAACACCCAAAGAAGTGGTAGCAGAACACCAAAATGGAGGCGGAGGGATCATCGGCGTCTTCAGGACAGTGGGGAATGAGCACCGTGGAGGTGTGCAAGATGGTTGATACGAGGTTGGAAGCAGTGGTAAAGAGAATGGAAGCACTCATTTTAGGGCGACCAGTGGGAGGAAATTTGGCATCAACCACGGAAGGCCCACCTTTGGAAGCACCTCTCATGGACAAGAGGCTCGCAAGCGAGGCCCCCATGCAACTGTTGCCGAAAGGAATCTTGGCGGTGGAAGAGAAGAAGTACAAGTCACAAAAACTGTAGTGGAGGGAAAGCAGGAGGGAAAGGGCACTCATAGGAGACCTCATGAGGTAGTGAGCTCCAAACTCTTACAGCCCGAGGAGGATGATAACACAAAAAATAAGGAGGACATAGCACTTGGGCAGCGGCTGACGTGACCATCCGTGGGAAGGCAGCAGCAAGAACCCCCACCACAGCTGCAACGTATTGATGAGTGGAGCTCCACCAAGCAGGAGCTAAGTGACCTGGGGCTCTTGCAAATTTGTTTGGGACCAGACAACTATGAGCAGTCACCCCAGATTATATAGGAAACCAAATAAATGGATGTCCTCAAAGAAGTGCAGAAATAGTAGTAGAAAGTAGAGGAGGAAAGGCAGAGGAAGGCGGCTGAAGAGGCAGCCACGGTGGCCGCGGCAGGGGCGGCACCCGCCAAGAAGAAGAAGAGTGACAAAGTTAACCCACATTACGTCCCGGGCATAGAGGAACAAGGTGGAGACAGGGGAAAATTGGACCCGGTCTGAAGAGAAACTAAAGGAGGATCGCGGGTGACGCATGACTGGTGGGTCTGGGATATTGGATAGATGGTGCGCGGAGGTGACACACCCCCAAGACACCATCACGAGCTCTTGCCACATGCAAGGAAACTGTACCGCGAGCTTCACCAGCAGTTTGGCATCAGCCATGGCCGCTGCAAGCCTGCTACGCTAGCCCAGGCTGCTATGAAGTATGTCTGAGAAGATTGACGCCTCTTGAAGAAGGCCAACGCGGAGCAGGGACAGCGTGATGTATGGGTACCACTTCCAGAGATAAAAAAACTGGATGTGCAGAAATGTCACAGTCACAACCACATGGGGGCAGATAAATGAATCCACTGGCTTCGTACGCAGGTACACGTCTATTACCTTGAGAGTATGGTGGAGCAGGTAACGCGAGCTTGCTTCACTCCCTACAACCTGAGAAGGCCGGACCTGAAGGATTACCACCCGTACATTCCTGTCCACTACGGGAACCCCATGGAAAGAATGTACATCGACTATCACGGGCCGCTGAAGCCATGAAACAAGGCCAGGTATTGGGTAGCAGTGGTGGACCACTTCACCGTGTATCTCTTTGTGTGCGCTCTGCCAGACAAAACTTTGGTAAGAGCCATAAAACTCATCCACGCAGAAATATTCTACAAGTTCAGCGGCTACAACATTATCCACAGCAATAACGGCACGGAATTCCACGGAGCCCTCCGCATGGAGTTCACCAGTTGGGGTGCGCAGAACGTACACTCTGCCTGATTTCAACCAGAAATACAGAGGTTGGTGGAATGGATGCACGACATCTTGGAGAGAGCGGTGGATGCTACGGGGGAGAACAGTGGGGTAGAGGTGCTAAAGAAGACGGCCTACTACCTCAACACCACCCCGGTCACGGCCACCACATTGTTGCCCCATCTACTCATGTTTGGGATGTCACCACGGAGTGCCTTGCAGCTACCTTAGCAGCCAATCATCCTGCCAGAGTGGGATGTATCTGCGTATAAGACTGATGAGGAGGAAGTCGCAGCAAGAAAAATAACGGAAGAGGAAGGGGGTCGGCAGAAAAACAAGCGCACATACAGGGCGATGCAGCAGTGGCTGACGGCGCGGGAGCGTCAAGTGGAGCTGATCAAGCCTGAGGTATACTTGCAAGCTTTGGTCATGGCCCACCACGCCTGT
The DNA here is from genome assembly GCA_023375785.1 of Penium margaritaceum. Lineage (NCBI taxonomy): Eukaryota > Viridiplantae > Streptophyta > Zygnematophyceae > Desmidiales > Peniaceae > Penium > Penium margaritaceum. Next base: position 139,331 of record SZWC01001902.1, read on the forward strand.
GATATCAACAGCCAGGGAGTCATGCGGTAGCTTATTCAGGCAAAAGACATCGTGATGCGACACAACTTCCCATGGGGAAAGCGAGATAGCAGTCTACCATTGGATGTCCTCTTAGTCTACAAAGAGGATCATGGGCAGCTGCGGCTGGAAGGAAAGAACGGCAAGGGCATTCACTCATACCCCTGCACAAACATTTGCTTGCTGCCCAACTCATGGCAGGCACACATCCGCCAGATTGGGAACAAGCTGCTGCCGAGGACGGATCCACAGTGTTGGACCGCCGCAGAGATCTTTGAGTATTGCATAGCGGAGATTATGGTGGATGAGAGACTAATGGAGAAAGCGCCAGAACTGGTACGCCAGGTGGCCGCGGAGGAGGCACACAGGGAGGTGGAAGGACAGCAGCTGACTAGGGAAAACAAGCAGCGGGAACATTCCACGGAAGCGGCTGAACCAGGGGAGGAGCAGGGATGACGGGCCACATCCCCAAAGGAGCCGTGCGGCAATACTAGTCCCTGCCAAGTGTGTGGTGATAACCTTTATAGAGGAAAACAAAACGTGGTCTGCAGTCGCTGTTGCAATGTCTTCCATCAGACCATGCCACATTGCCTCGCAAAGACCAAACTCTTGAAGGCTTGTTGGGAGTGTGCAAAGTACGCACAGGATCTCAACATGAGAGTAAATAGGAAGGAGAGGATGAGGAGAATGATGAGGAAGACAGTGACAATGCGGAAGAAGAAGGACAGGAAGGAGAGGGCGAGAGTGAGGGAGAGCACCAGTATGACCCTTGGATGACACCACCAGAGGGAGAAGAGGACATACAGGGTTCTCAGAAGCGGGACCCATCAGGTATACCTGCGGCACAGGAGGAGGAGGAAGAGGAAGAGGAGGATGAGGAGGAGAATCCGTACCAAGAACCAAAACATGTAAAAAACCAAAGGGAGGCGGCAAGGAAGGCGCCTGACAAGCCGTTGTGCCACGAAGGCAGAAACATCACAAGAAATATTCGAGGAGGCGCAGATGGGAATGACATGAAGGTACAAAAGCATTGTCCACGATGCGACATGGGTCTCTGGGTACATTCCTACGTGCTGAAGAGCAAGGTGCACGGAGAGGAGATCTTCACATGTGGTAGAAGGTTAAGCACTGGTGAACGGGTATGACGCACCTTCTACCGCCAAGCGGTGGAGCATGTTGAAAGCAGAAAAGGTAAGGTGGTGGAGGAAGAAGAAATGGAGGATGAGCTTAAAGCGATACCAGAAACAACATCGCAGAAGGGTAGTTTGGCAAGGAGGGAGGAACCAAAGAAAGGTTTGGCACTACTGGCCACCTGTCCAAGTTGGAAAAGAGGACTCACAGGGGGAACCGCACTCTACAAAAGATGCAGGAAGACAAACCATGACCTCTGCATGGTCCCAGAACATGTGGCAGGCAATGTGCAGATGTGCATTCAATTTCTCCGTGAGTAGGTGATGGAGAAGGGCCTCCGCAGCCTCAAAGTCACATAACAAGTAGAGCTCTTCTGCCGCACGCATATCATCTGCCCGCGATGCAACATCAGCATTGTGAAAATGGCAGCAGCCAGCCGTTAGTGTGAACGGATGTGTTATGGCAAGTGCCTGTCGCAGAATAAGAAGGATGTGTGGATGTGCAATGGGTGTAAAAAGCGACTGCAAAATGTAACACCTCTGCAGGGAGAAACGTGTGTGATCTGTTGGGAAGAGAGGAAGGGAATCCGGATGGTATGCTGTGAGTAGTGCGGGCAAATGATGCATGTCACCACTGGGGAGTGGGAGATACATGCGGATGGAGGTGACATGGAGACGTGGATGTGCCGTGGCTGCATTGACAGGGAAAAATAGCACTGGTGCGAAGGGTGCACCAAGGACCTGGACCCAAAACAAAGATTAGAGAGGCACTACTGCGGCAACTGCCAGGAATTATCCACAAGGAACATGGGGAGTGCCGTAGATGCTCAATGTCGAACACACCAAAATGGTATTGTCACAGCTGCATCAACATTGGGTGCATGGATCCGCGCCTCACACTGACTCGAGCCCCCAAGTGAAGGCTCGAGGGACCAAGCCCTTCAAAGGAGGGGGTAGGGTTGCAGTGTTAATAGGATTTTCCCCGCACTTGCAGGATCATCCGCAGGCAACTGAGGCTTCTGCAGAATGGATGAATGAATTTGCGAAAGCCTGAAGCAAGACAAATGATGGAGGAAGCTAGCTCCCGCGCTTGTTCGGTCAAGCAAAAGGGAAGAGCAGTGGGGAAAAGGGACGTGCAGAGCTAATGGTGGGAAAGCTAGAGTCGCATGCCCACGCAGCCACGCATTGTGATGGCGGAGATCAACTGACAACTTTGAGACCACAAGGCGCAAAGGACAACTGCTGTGGATACAAGAAGCCAGACCAGCCTCTGGGATGCGGGGATACATTAGGCACCATTGATCCGCACAATGAAAGGAAGGTGCAGAGTATCGATTGTGCAAGAGAAGACCAAACATCACCGTATCGCAGTTCTAGAACATGACAAACCACAGAGACTCTGAGGAGCAAGAGAAGAAGACATAGGATGGGTAGGTAGCAGATGGAAAGGTAGGGTGCCAGAGTAAGGGAAACATAGGGGTTCGTATTGTACCATATGTGTGTAAGGGACAAGACCCGCAGTATAAGAAGCCCGTGCGGAGTCCCATGTAGTATTTCTTGCATGCTTGAGGACATAGTTAGGTAATTCATGTACCCTTTGGCATTAATACTTGCAACCAAGTTTCCAAATATCAAGTCTCTCATTTGCCTTCTTTTTTCCCCTTTGTAACCTCCGCTCCACAAGTGGCTTGAGTGATTTGCGGGACTTCACCTGCTCATGTATACAGGCTCGTGCTAGCTGAGGAGAACCTGGGGGGATCCACGGAGTGAACCTAGAGCCAGAGAGGGTTCAGTGGAGCTCCATCGTGTGGAAGTTGAGTGGCTGACACGAGGGCATGGTAGATGAGGCAATGATTCACTAGGTCACTTGGCATAACTTTCCATTCCCACTATCCATCTTTCCGCCACTCCCTTGCTTGCATTTGCGGAGGCGTTATCTCATAAGTGTTGCTCAGGAAATTAAGAGTATGATTAGACATAGACATCCACAAGAAGCATACCTCAGGATTAGGAGACTGGACCAGGCTAGGAATCCATTTGTCTATGACTCTCTGATCATATGTGTGTGCTGATACTTCAGATTTGAGAGGCAGGATAGGTTCCGCAAATGGGGGGAGTAAAGGACAGGCAGACAGTGCGGAGTGTCTTAGCTCATTGGTTGAGTGGTACAAGACAGGCCATAGCCAGCAGTGAGCAAAGAAACGCCACGAAGCCATCCGCGCATTGGTGAGGTAGGAACAAGAGTGAGGCTTACAGGCTCACAAATTATTTTTGGTTGGAATAAATTTTTTGTATTTATACTTCTAGTGTGGATACACATTTTCACGTATAAAATTAAAATCTATTATGTTCCATCCTAAGCAACTATTTGAAATGGAGGAATGAGAAACATAACAATGCAGATCCCGTAGAATGATACATAATAAGGGTTTTTTTTAAGAAGAACATTTGAAAGATCTTGGAAAAGGGGTTCATTACTATTGGCACAATGAATGTTGTCAGATCTCAAATATGTAGGGTAATGTGTGCCATACATGAAAGATAAACTGTTTACGTTTTATAAAAAAGGTGTTTTGGATGATGTGACAAAGAGTGAAAATTATGTGTTCAACTCTAGGAACAACATTTGTTTTTGTATTCAATGCACAAAAACAACAAGGCAAATTTGTTAAAATGATCAACTTTGGAGGGTAAGAATGGCATGAGTTTGTGTTCATCAAATGAAAAACACCATACAAGATCATGTGAAAGTGTACCAAACAAAAAAAACTTCCACCTTTATAGTGAAAGAAGCTATAAATATATACATGAACTAGATTCCTTTTGATCAACACAATTCTGACATGGCAAAGCCAAAAAAAAGTTGTAATTTGTTTTACCCTTCCACAAGGTAGAATATCTGCTTTTTGTCACTTTTGCGTACCCCTCCGTAAAGACGTCATTTTTTATGGCCCGTGCAGAAATTTGTCCTTTTTTCCGTGGCCCTAAAGAAAGTCATCATTTTTGTGTGATCCTCCAAGAATTCATCATTATTGCATGCCCCATCAGGGAACCAATCATTGATACATGAACTTATGACAACCCTGCAAAAGCTGATTTTTCATCCAGCCCAGCCTCAAGCTTCTAAGCAAAATGTTTCCTAGGTTTTGGCCGCAAATGCATTTTTCATGTCGGATGAACAAGTGTTGAATGGCAGATGTTAGCCTGACTTTGATGTGTCAGGGAGATGACTTTGTTATGGGCCAAGTAACTCAGATGCCCATAAAACACTAAGTGTGAGACTCGTCCATCTAGCACATGAAAAAACAAGGAAAAAACAAGTGATCCCACTCAGAAATCGTGCTAACTTACGATATGTGTTCCAAGGCGAGACCAAAGAGTGCATGGGGACATTTCTCCCACACAACAATTGTGATGGAGCTGTAACCCTTTTGATGTTTTCTAGATATGAAAACCTCCTATTTTGATTTGGGTTGGTGTATCATTGGTGAGAGCTCGTGCCAAACGTAAAACCCTACATCCAACAAGGGGGATTGCAACCGTTGCACGGTTGTAATCACCATTCTGGCCTCTCCGGTTGACTGCGTCAGCTGTCAAGTGCTGTAGCAATGTTCTCCCCCCTAGGGATAGAGTATCTGTTATGCTACTTGGTGAGAGAGCAACAGCCACCCTCACATGGTGGGTACGGAATGCCGCGTGGGGATTGTGCACAAAACAGTCCCCTAGCGCCGGCGTGACCCTCGCGTTGGTGCTTGCTTGCTTTTTTTCTCACTTGCTAGCTGGCTCGTTGCTCCTCCATTTGCTTCCTACAGCCGTGGTCAAGTGGAGCTGAACTCGACCGTGAGCCAAGTATCCAAAAAATGGAAAATGGCCCAGATGTCCCCAAAATTCGGACAAGGCCGGAGTATGCCAGAAAATGTAGGGGTAACTTGTTACAACCCCCCCCCCCCCTCTGTCGGAGGCGCGATGTCCCGGCGTGCCTAAAGGGATACTCTTAAAGAACAGTGTAGGTAACCTTGACATGGAAATTAGCCCCTGGCACCCAAGAGTTATACTCCCCGGGGTACCCCTTCTAATGCATCAAAATTTCACATTGATCTTCTCTCTGGTGGTCCGCCAAAATTGTCTCCACCTTGAATTCCTTGCTGTCATGATTCTGGACAGTAGGAGGTGGGGCTCTCCCACAAACCTGAAAGAAGGTGGTAAGGTTGTGATAGGCACAAAGAAGGAAGATGTGGAACACCAGATGAATGGTGTAGTAAGCTGTGAGCTACAACTTGTAAGATACGGTCGACCGCTTCTACATAATGCGGAACAGACCCACCCATCGCGGCTTATGCTTCGGGCTCCTTACTCCCATCAGCTGCATGTTAGCAGAATTCGGCATCACTTGATGACCCAGGTTTGAAATCCCCTGTAGATTGATGCTTATCTACTTGCTTCTTCTTATACCTTTATGCCTTGAACAACCATTGCTGAAGCACGTCCCACATGGTGGAAAAAACCATCAGAAATCTGGTGCACAACCTGAAGGGGCATTGCCGTAAGAAGGGCGGCTAGGCTTAGTGGTTGGTAGCCATAAAACACTTCAAACGGCGACTTTCTTGTGGATTCTAACACCACACAGTTGTAGGCAAAGTCTTCCACTCTGAGATTCTCCTCCCAGCCCTCTCCATTGGGTGGGACTATGCTTTGCAGCAGCTGCTCCAAAGTCTGGTTCGTGCACTCTGTGTGCCCATTGCTAGGTGGGTGGCATGATATGATCATCTGTACCCTCGTGTCTAGTTTCCCCGTGATATCTCTCCAGAACTGCAAAGTGAAGCATGGATCACAATCTGATACCACCAACCTGGAAAAATCATACAACCTAATAACATGATTGAGGAGGAGTTAAGCTTTCCCAGCAGTTGTAACCCTCTTTGGACATGCAACAAAATGTACCATCTTGGAGATCTGGTCCATCACCACCAACATTGTGATGTTTCCCTCTTGAGTCACAAGAAAACCACCAATGAAGTCAAGAAAGATGTCTTTTTATGGCACATGAGGCACAAGAAATGGTTGCAACTCTCCACGTGGCTTGGTCCTCCACATCTTGATGTGTTGTCACACATCACAATTACTCACAAACCTCTTATAATCAATCTCCATTGACGATTACTCATACAAGCGTGCAAATGTTTTGAATTTTTTGTCGAAACCACAGTGACCCGAGTCATGGGTATCATGCATTGCCCTCAGTAGCATCTGCTTCAATGGGGCGTAGTCCGGCACAACAATCCTTTGCTCTTGTCCCCTTTGCTAATAAACTCCATCCTACGTGGCATCTTTCAGTGCATCAAACCGTGAACTCACTGTCTACGCCATAGCCGTGCTTGAACAGGTTATGCATAAATGGACATCCTATCAGCGCTGTCATGGAATTGAGGCTCAAGTTGGGCCTCCTCTACAGAAGATCTGCCAAGTTTACCTTTCCATGGATGTATTGGATCTCGTATTCAAAACTTCCTTCCAACAATTCTATCCAATGAATCTATGTGTGATTAAGCGTTGACTGTGTTGTCAAGCACTTGAGTACGTCATAAACTGTGAATATTACGCATTGATGTGACTTGAGGTAGCACCTCTAGTGCTTGAACTCATGGATCACTGCCAGTGTTCCTTCTCGTGGATTGTGTAGTTGAGCTCCGTAGCTTGCAGCTTGTAAGATGTGTACGCATCTTACAAGCTGATGTATAGTAGCAAGGGGCCGCAGCCAATGGCATGGTAGGATCAAAACAAGGGGCCACAGCCAATGGCATGTAGGATCACAGCAAGGGGCTGTGGCCCCTTGCTGTGATCCTACATCAGCATTGCCCCAATGGCATAGTCGCTTGCGTCCATCACCATGATGTACTACTTGGATTAATCGGGATGCACCAAGACCGGAGCTTCACACATTACAGATTTTAGCTCCTTGAAGCTCTTTTGCTCCGTCTTGTCCCATTCCCACTGGTGATCCTTCCGCAGCAGCTAAGCCAGCAGCACACCCTTCTCTGTGTATCCCGAAATAAACTTCGGGTACTTGTTGACGAACCCCAAGAAAACCTGGATGACACACACACAATCTTGTTTCGGCCACTACTTTACTACTTCCACCTTCTTTGGATCCATTCAAAGATCCTTGCCCCTCACAATATTCCCAAGGAACTCCACTTCTTGCTTCTTGAACTCACACTTGGAGAGCTTTGCAAATAGCTTCTCCTTCCAAATGATGTCCAGCACCTACTGAAGGTGCTGCTCGTGCTCCCCAAGGTCTAAGAGTACATGAGGATGTCGTTGAGGAACATCACCATAAACTGGTCCAAGTGAGAGTGGAAGATTGTGTTCATGAGGCTCATGACTGTTACAGGAGCATTGGTCAACCCAATTGGCATCACAAGGTACTAAAAATAGATGTACCACATCTAGAACACTGTCCTCTCCACATCCTACTCTGCAATCCGGATCTTATAGTACCTTGACTGCAAGTCAATCTTGCTAATTAGTGCGCTCCCCTGAGCTCGTCAAACAGCTCCTTGACCCTTGGTAGCAGGTACTGGTTCTTGATCATTATGTTGTTTAATGCGCAATAGTCCACGCACATCTGCAGCTCCCCTATCTTCTCTTGACAAAAAGGACCGGTGCAGCAAACGGTGACACTGATGGCTAGATGAGTCCTTGCTCTCTCAGCTCATCCAGCTGCTTCTTGAGCACACAAATATCATTGTCTCTCATGAAATAAGTAGCACACATTGTTGGAGTTGCCGAAGGAACCAGCTCAAATTTCTGGTGAATGTCATGCTTCTCTGGTAGACCCTTTGGCAGTTCAGTAGGAAACAGGTCACCATAGCTATCCAACACTCCCTTAATGCCTTCCGACATCTCTTCTGCTGGTGCTTGCTGTTTCTCTCCCTCTTCTTGCATTGCATTTGCTGCCAACACTCCCACCTCTTCAGCTGCAGCCTTTTTCCATATCTACGCCAGGAAGACGTGGTCTCCTTTCAGGTGATAGCAGTTCACCTTCACATAATTCAACTACAACACCTTGCCTGCCTTGGAGTCCATTTCGTCACTCCACAACAGCAAACCAATCTGTTCTTGCATTTCTTCACTTTCACCTAGTTGTGTACCCAATCCACAGCAGGATTCCACGGGTGCGACCAGTCACGCCAAAACATGGCGTCATAGGTATCCATTGGGCACGTGTGAATGTTTACCCCACACAACAGCTTGCCCAGACGGACACGCGAAGACTTCAATGGCATTCTGCACTCTACCTCCCCTTGCACCAACTTAGCCTTTGTTGGCTTCCCATGTAGCCATGCAAGTTCCAGCCTTTCCTTGAGCTTGTTGCTAGAAAAAGAGTGCAACACACTGCAATCCAACAATTATTTAATCTGCCAGTGAGTATGGCGCCCCTCGCCGTCTGTAGAACAAGCCGATGAGATTTTGGGTTCCAAGAGCATTCCTGGAATGCTTCTGCTTTCTTTGCTCTGGAGCAATAGAGTCGACAGCTCCCTAGTTGTCAAAGGACTTTCCGGGCTGGTGTTCCCTGATGAAGACAAAGCTTTCCTAGCAGTTTGCCGCCCGCCACTCACCGCTGGTTGCCGTTTCCCTGATGCTTCTTCTTATGGCGTTACTTGTGGTGCCCAGGCTTCCCGCAAATCGAACTGTTCCCACCACGCGAATTGCTCTGCTGATGGCTTCCTTGCACTACACTGATGACCATAGGATCTGTTGAAAAACTGCCCCTCGGCATGCCCACCTGCGGCGCCGGGAGGCGCTGACGAGCCGCCAGAAAGTAGAAACTCCGCGCCGGCGGATCTGGTGACTCAAGGATTGCTCGGATCTTTAAACGGAAGATTACCCGTTAATTTGACAAGTCGTTGAATCCGGTGGAAGTTGTTTCGCTGGAATCAGATAAGTATCAAGGGAGATATGGTCTTCCAAAGTTGGGGTGTGCGCAGCGGCTCCTGGAGCGAGGTGCGACTCGAAATCTAGTCGATAATCGACCGGACCGAGTAACAAAATACCATCTGGAGAAATTGCTCTGATAGGCCTGCCGAGGCGTCCGGTGGATGATCTGCCTGATCAGGTGGATCATCCACCGGATCCAGTAGTGCAGGTTGTTACTGAGGGACTAAGCCAAAAACCTGGCTCGACGTCCGAAACTCAGTAGTACGTTTTGTTACTTGGGGACTTGGTCAAAATTCTCACTATAGGTCCACTGACAGGTTTCGAACCTCGTTAAACCCCATCACCAAACACGACCCAAAAGTGGGTAGGGTGCGTGGAAACAGTGCAAGGGACCCCCACACCATGTGCAATGGAATATGTGCCTTGGGAAAGGCACTTCGTACGTGAACGAAGGCGCCACGGGGAGTGGCGGCGTCAGGCTTCTGTGGTGGGTGAGACCTGCGCTTCAGCAAGCATAACTTGGGCTACGCTTGACTGAATCGTGCACGAGTTGGTGCGTTGGAGAGGTCATGACTAGCCATATAAATGTTGTATTCATGTCTGTGTTAAAAAACTAATGCAAAACGACGTTATTCTCTTTTCAAACTGACTGTCTCTAAATTCCTGCTCACATAGCGTGAGGTGACCAGAAAGCTCACGCTGAGTCTCAGATTCACCCAAAACAGTAGACGTGAACCAATAGAGCCTATCAGACCAATGTTGGGACTGTACCACGTTGACGGGATCATCTTTTTTGTGCTATGATGGATGCTTAAACCTATCTTGCTTCTCATAGAAACTCCACCTATGGTAGCGTAGTGCATCAACGCACTTAGTAGTGGCCACCATAGCCTAGAATTCAGTGATTCCATTGAGTGCTAGCGTGCACTGAATCCCACCCTTTAGACCGTTGTGGTGTATGTCCACCATCTTCGGCTTACTCATGTCGTCAATCTCCAAGCACAGGGCAAAGATTCGATGCGTGTACTCCTGGACTGAGACGGTCTGCTTCATCTACTTCAACTTGTTGTGTGTGACCATGGAAGCATTCATGAGATCAAACCCGTCCCTGATACTTTGCTCAAACTGCTCCCATGTCATCAGCACGCGCTTTGGCTTATCCCGCGCCTGGCTTCCACAACATGACTTGTTGCACAGCTGCGTTCCCACCTCCACCACTCCTATGGTGCTCCGTGTAGCAATGTCACTGCAAATAACACACGCATAACATCGTCATATGGAGGGTGACTTAGAGCCGCAGAACAGCTAATCATTGCAAAGAACCAGAATTTTACGCTCGCACCCTTTATTGATTGATTGAATGGTTCCGGAGCCTTTGGCCTTGGTCTTGTCAGACTCCTTGACCGGGCCGTCTGAACCTGTATAGCGTCAGTCCCATCCCGTAGATCAGCCATCTACCAACTGAGCCGCTTAAGCTCCATATTGAGGAATCCCAGCTGCTCTACAATCTGCTACAATGCATGCGCCATGGCTCTTGATGATTTCTGGCCGTTGAAGATCCCTAGAAAAAAATGGCGGCGTTTTGGTAGCAATAAAAGACGTTAGGTAGCAATTTGTTAGTCCAAGATGAAAATCTGGCATCATCAATGTGCATGGGATTCACCTTTTGTTTTTTGCGTGCACAAGTAGGCCATGCTAATACTATGGAAATATAGAAAACAATTCCATAGGTTGGCTTGTCCATTGGCTTCAAAGTCTGGTCCAAAATCTCCCCCTTAATCTGCCTGGACGTTGTCCGGTGTAGTCTGTGCATTCTGCTCCCTAAAGTTGGTAGAGCTCCCGCAACGCTTCCACCCAATGCGTGGCTCTGGCTCTAATACCAGATGTGAGAATGTGTGCTCTCTCGGGATTTAGTCTTGGTGTGTGAGGAGCACATTCGTAGCGGGAAGATAGACTTTGGAGATGTCAATAAGCCAGAACTGGAAAACACAGAATCCTATAGGTTCATTACAATGAACGAAGTACAAAGTATTCATACTGTTTGGCAGGCTAGTCCTGGCCCTGGTCTACTCCTCTCAATGCTTGCTACAAAACACTCACAGCACCTGATTAGCCGTGCCTTACTTGCCAGCCAAAGGTGGCTGCGCCAAACAGGGTAGGAGCACGTGGTCCAACAGGAGCCTGTGTCGACCAGGCTGGCGGCTGTAGCTGCTGGCTCAGATGCGGGCGAACGATCGGGGGGAACTGCTGCTGCTGGGCTGGTGGGGTCATAATGCGCTGAAGCTCTGGACACCCTCTCCAGAAGTTTCCCGCCTGTCCGCAGTAGTTGCAGGTGCGTCCTACTGTCCCCCATCCCCGCCCTTGTCATCCACCAGCCTGTGCTCCTCTGCCTCCTCCACTACAACGGCTCCCATGTCCAGTGCCTGTGCGTACACTGGACACTGCCTGATGCGCGAAAGCACTGGGTGTTGGAGTGTCGGCTTCACGCACTTCCCCACGCAGAATGTCCTTGTAGTGCCGAAGCTCCTCAAATACCTCAGCTAAATCCGTACTTTCTATGTCGGTGACGCGGAGCCGACGCAGCAGGGTCCGCCGAAACTCCCTGTATGGTTCTCTCAGGTGCAAGAGAACCGGATCGAACCATTCCAACACAGAGAAAGGAGCTCCAAGACCCAGGATGCGGCGGCGGATGTCCATCGCGGCATCCCAGTACTCTGAAATGGGTGCCCCCGGCTTCGGGTACAGCCTCCGCAGCCTGTTCCCCACGGTTATCACCAATGCTATCCCGCGCTCCTCCTGCCGTATGGCCAAGTGCTGCCACGCTTCGTGTGGACGTGCTGCGCCGCTACGTGGGTTAGTGGGATCCTCACCTTTGCCACCGAAGCGGAGATGCCTGATGGAGTAGGCTTGATCATCAGGGAGTGCGCACACCAAAGCATTGAAGGCTCGAAGAAGGACGCACTCGTCCTCGTCATCGGCTGCTGGTGCGAGATAGATTTCCTCGAAGCCATACTCTGCTGCCCACACGAGGAAGATATCCTTCCAAGCGAGGAAGTCCCGCGTGCCAAGTGCCGGATGTGTTAGGTCCTTTTGGGCCATTACCTTGGACAACTCTTCCCACGTCACCGTCGTAGCGGCGGGTTGGTTTGAGGGGCGGCTGGCGTTTGGGTTGCTGTTGCCTTCCGGCACCGATCTGACGTTGCTCATGGTGGCGGCGTGATGGTTTGCTTATCTCCTTGGTGCTTCCACCACCAATCCTAGAGACCGGAAGGGACGGCCTGTCCGCTCACCCCCTCTAGCCCTTCTTTCCACTCTTGGACAGTGCGTGCCAAGGGGGGTACGCCCTTGCGGCGTGTCTCTTCGTCGTCCGCATAGGGACGTCTCGCTTGACATTGGACCTTGGCCGGCATCGCCCCGTAGGTGACCGCGGCTGCACTCCTTGAGCTCCTCTCCAGCGTCGCTTAGGTCTCTGAGCCCTCTGCAGCTTGCTTCAACGGTCCTAGCTTGCTGTCACGGCTCAGTCACGAGCTGTCGCCTTCAAGCTTTGTTTTTGCGGCCGCCCCTCTTAATTACAGCTCGCAACTGCTCTCGATGCTCGCACCCAGCGTTCTGTGCTCTGATACCATAAGAATCACTCTATGGTTTGGATACAACCTGTCCCATGGCATTTGGTGCACGTATGTGTGAGCTAGAGTTGGGTGAGTGCAGCCATGGATCTCAGTTCCGACAGAAGTACAAGTCCCATAAGTAAGGGAGTACACAAGGTACCGGGTGAGTCTCGCTAGTCGAGCTCATCCGTCGGCCGGCGAGCGAAGCTCGCCGGCACTCAAAAACCCCTCGTGAAAAAACCTATGCACGACCCCTAAATCAGCTCTAGGCCGGTTCTGAGTTTGAGCATGTCCTAGGCTTGTCTTCGATGCCCTTGTTACACATGCAGGACTAGTCTAGGTTCAGTTTCACAAGCATCAGCATATGGCAAGTCACATATCATGGACGAAGCTAGGTCATCAAGGAAGAGGCCAGTGAGGCCTCATAGAGCTGGGGCAATGCTGTCAGGAGGGAGACAAGCACAGGGGAGCTGATGTGGAAGAGTGGGGCCTTCGCCTGCCAGAGGCGCATGGGCTCATTGTGCGCCTCCACTCTCTGAGTCAGCATGCCCTGCACACTCATGGACACAACGGTGGTGCAAATATGTACAGAGGAGAATTAACACGCCCCCTTGGCCATGAGTGCGCTAGGTGTGCACCCAAGATGATGGAGCTGGAGTTGAAGTGCAGTTGAGGGAAGGGCTTTGGTGAGAAAATCGGCTATCTGAGCGGCACCACTGATGGGAAGAACTTGCACTGTACCGGCTTGAATGGCTTCCCTGACAAAATGGTGTTCTACACTGATGTGCTTTGTGCATGGATGCAACACACCATCATTCTCGACGATGCGACGTGCGGCAGAGCTGTCGCCATGCAGGGGCATGGCAGATGCATTCAAACCCAGCTCTTCAAGCAATCGTGCCAACCAGATCCCCTCACACGCAGCTTCTCACAGTGCCATCTATTCTGCCTCAGCCACACTGCGCGCCACACATGATTGTTTTGCACTGCGCCATGACACAGCCGTGCCCCACACACGAAACACATAACCACCACGACTGCGAGCCTGACGATCACAGGCATAGTCACTGTCACAAAACCCATCCAACAACGGACTCTGTGTGGGAGAAAACACCAGACCAGAACCAGTAGTGTCCACCACGTAGCGCAGCAGCTTCAGCAATGTGTTGTGATGCGTGGTGCATGGCTGCTGGCCAAACTGAGCTAGCACGTTGACAGCACAGGATATGTCTGGGTGTGTGGTGGTAGCAAGATAGGAGAGGGAGCCAGTGATCTGTCAGTAGAGAGTGGGGTTGCAGTCCGGTCCGTAGTCAGTGGTGCGTGTGTCAAGGAGATAGAAACTGGTGGATGAAGCCACCAGTTTCTAAGGTGCTACTGATCTCTTTGTTCGAACACCTTGGTTCTTGTTTTAGCCCATAGAGAGCTTTCAACAGTAACCACACGCGCTCAGTAGCATCCTCAAAACCGTCTGGTTGTTTTACATACAGCTCCTCTTCCAGAGGACTGTTAAGGAAAGCATTTTTCACATCCATTTGATGAATGTCCCAGTCTTCACGTGCAGCCACGGCCAGTAGTGCACAACTAGTGCTGTACTTACCGACTGGAGCATAGGTGTCAGTGAAGTCTTGTCCTGGTATTTGGTGGAACCCCTTTGCCACCAATATGGCTTTGTATTTTTCAGTCATACCCGCCAGATTTCTTTTGAGCTTGAAAACCCACTTCACATCTATGGCCTTTCGACCGGGTGGAAGGGGAACAAGTTCAAACACTTTGTGGTCAGGAAGGGCATTGATTTCAGCAACCATGGTCTTTTCCCAGTCTGCTGTGTCAATGCGCCCCCTTGCCTCAGTCAGTGTCTGGGGTTCGGCATCACCATGGTTGGTGCTTCCAGTCATGTGATAGAACTGTCTGTAGTTGACACGGGGAATATTCCGCAGGGCTCGCCGCTCGGGCTCCGGTGGAGGCGGTGAGGGTCTGTCAGTGCTTCCAGATGGAAGTTGATCTTTCAGTCCAGGAGGTGACTGGGGCGCACTGGACTTGGTACTCGCCAAATCTGAGGATGTGAGGAGGTCCTTTGGTACGGAATGACCGCCTCCCTCCATCTGCTCTGAAGTGTGTGGCGGGACTGATGCGTCACGGGGGACAAAAACGGGCACACTCACATACTGAGGGTAGTGCTCGGGTGGTGTCAGGTTGGGCACGTGTCTCAATGTGCAAAATTGTTTGTATGGCATATGCTCCAAGAATGAGGCATCTCAACTTTCAAGAAAGGCAAGACTAGCCGGGTCCCAAACCCGCCACGCTTTTGAAGCGTGAGATACCCCCACAAACACACACCACCGTCCTCGAGGACTGAGTTTGTGCTCTTTTTGTGGCCTGGCAAACCAGACACAAGCCATGGTTCCCCACACTCTGGCGGGTTGGAGGTCTGCCTTTTCCTTAAACCACCGTTCCCACGGGGTGACAGACTTAGGCAATGGGCCTTGTGGGATCCGGTTCCACACCCAGGTGACGTACTTGACTTCTTCTTCCCCAAAATCCAAAAGACAGACCTGACTCAGTGAGTAGAGTGCGTAATGCATCACCCAACGTTATGTGCCATCTCTCTGCCACCCCATTCTGTTGTGGCGTATACGGTGTAATGGTCTGATGTTCAATCCCTTGTGTTCTCAAGGCTGCTGTCAAGGAACCCATGAATTCCCCGCCTGTGTCAGTACGTAGCTTCAGCAGCTTGCATTTTGTCTGGAGTTCTGCCAGAGGAATCCATTCAGTGATAGCCTGTTGGGTGTCTGCTTTGGACTTGAGCAGAAAGGCCCAGCGGAACCGGCTAAAATCGTCTGTCAGTGTCAGAATCTATTGTGAGCCGTACTGGACAGAGGGTTCGGGCATTGGTCCTGTGAGATCAGCATGGACCAATTCAAGCGGAGCTGTCTTGTCCCTCTCTGACTTGGGGAAAGTCTGTCTATGAGCCTTGCCCTCATGGCACTCGAGACATGAGTCTGCTTTAAGACCGTGAGGGCAGTCTTCTGGGCTGAGCCCACGTGCAGATGAGTTTTTCAGCATGACAGTGGTCAAATCGGTGTGAACGTGTGCAAGACAACGATGCAGGAGTTCTGTGTGCTGTGCATCAGTTGCTGTCACGATGTGTGCTTGTGGATGCTGTGAGTGTGTGGGGACAAGGGGAAACAGGGTCAGACGATAGAGCATATCAGCATGCAACGGCCCATTGACCAGCAGAGCCCCAGAAGAATCAAAGAGCATGCATCTTTGCTTTTGCGTCACTGTGGACATGCTGGCCTGGCGGTCAAGCTGTCCTCCCGACAACAGATCCACTTTCAACTTGGGCACATACAACACACCGGTCAGCCATATGACCCCGCCTGGAGCCTGCAGTGCCACCGTGCCCACACCCTCCACCGCCAAGACTTCCCCTGATCCATGTTTTACTCCCTCCACATCATGCACATCATACAAGGACACAAACAGCGACCTGTGCGGCGACATGTGATGCGAAGCAGCAGTGTCAAACAGCCATTCATGCATCGGCAGCGTGTGTGATGTCGTGATATGTGTATGACCAAAATGCTGACCTGACCCCTGTGGTGTGGCGGTGGGCTCAAGAGGCTGCATCTCCATGGGGGTCATCCAGCCGATGGGTGGTGCTGCATACGGCTGCTGCGCATCTGCCACCTCTGTGTACACGCATTGTGCCCATGCCGGTGCGGGTGTAGGAGGGGTGTAGACGGGTGTCACATAACATGGGCCCTGATACATCGGCAGTGGTCCCTGGGTCATCAGTGGCATCACCGGCGGCTGCAGCGGTGACGGCCCAAAGGTGGCTGCGCCAAACGGGGTAGAAGCACATGGTCCAACAGGAGCTTGTGTCGACCAGGCTGGCGGCTGCAGCTGCTGGCTCAGATGCGGGCGAGCGATCGGCGGGCACTGCTGCTGCTGGGCTGGCGGGGTCATAATGTGCTAAAGCTCTGGACACGCTCTCCAGAAGTGTCCCGCCTGTCTGCAGTAGTTGCAGGTGCGTCCTCCTGTCCCCCGTCCCTGCCCTCGTCCTCCACCAGCTTGTGCTCCTCTGCCTCCTCCACTACGACCGCTCCCATGTCCAGTGCGTGTGGGTGCACTGGACACTGCCTGATGCGCGAAAGCACTGGGTGTTGGATTGTCGGCTTCACGCGCTTCCCCACGCAAAATGTCCTTGTAGTGCCAAAGCTCCTCAAACACCTCAGCTAAATCCGTACTTTCTATGTTGGTGACGCGGAGCCGACGCAGCAGGGTCTGCCAAACCCTGTTCGGTTCTCTCAGGTGCAAGAAAACCGGATCCAACCATTCCAACACAGAGCAAGGAGCTCTAAGACCCAAGATGCGGCGACGGATGTCCATCGCGGCATCCCAATACTCTGCAATGGGTGCCCCCAGCTTCGGGTACAGCCCCCGCAGCCTGTCACGCACGGTTATCACCAATGCCATCCCGCGCTCCTCGTGCCGTGTGGCCAAGTGCTGCCACGCTTCATGTGGACGTGTTGCGCCGCTACATGGGTTAGTGGGATCCTCACCTTTGCCACCAAAGCAGAGATGCCTGATGGAGTAGGCTTGATCTTCGGGGAGTGCGCGCACCAAAGCATTGAACGCTCGAAGAAGGACGTACTCGTCCGCATCTTCGGCTGCTGGTACGAGATAGATTTCCTCGAAGCCATACTCTGCTGCCCATGCGAGGAAGATATCCTTCCAAGTGAGGAAGTCCCGCTTGCCAAGTGCCGGAGGTGTTAGGTCCTTTTGGGCCATTACCTTGGACAACTCTTCCCACGTCACCGTCGTAGCGGTGGGTTGGTGCGAGGGGCGGCTGGCGTTTGGGTTGCTGTTGCCTTCTGGCACCGATCCGACGCTGCTCATGGTGGCGGCGTGATGGTTTGCTTATCTCCTTGGTGCTTCCACGACCAATCCTAGAGACCGGAAGGGACGACCTGTCCGCTCACCCCCTCTAGCCCTTCTGTCCACTCTTGGACAGTGCGTGCCAAGGGGGGCATACCCTTGCTGCGTGTGTCTTCGTCGTCTGCTTAGGGACGTCTTACTTGACATTGGACCTTGGCAGGCATCGCCCCCTAGGTGACCGCAGCTGCACTCCTTGAGCTCCTCTCCGACGTCGCTTAGGTCTCTGAGCCCTCTGCAGCCTGCTTCGACGGCCCTAGCTTGCTGTCACGGCTCATTCACGAGCCGTTGCCTTCAAGTTTCGTTTTTGCGGCCACCCATCTAAATTGCAGCTCTCAACTGCTCTCGATGCTCGCGCCCAGCGTTCTGCGCTCTGATACCATAAGAATCACTCTATGGTTCGAATGCAACTTGTCCCATGTCATTTGGTGCACGTATGTGTGAGCTAGAGTCGGGTGAGTGTATCATGGATCTCAGTTCCGAGAGAAGTACAAGTCCCATAAATAAGCGAGTACACAAGGTACCGGGTGAGTCTCGCTAGTCGAGCACACCCGTCGGCCGGCGAGCGAAGCTCGCCGGCACTCACAAAACCTCTCGTGCGAAAACCTACGCACGGCCCCTAAATCAGCTCTAGGCCGGTTCTGAGTTTGAGCATGTCCTAGGCTTGTCTTCGATGCCCTTGTTGCACATGCAGGACTAGTCTAGGTTCAGTTTCACAAGCATCAGCATATGGCAAGTCAAATATCATGGATGAAAGTAAGTCATTAAGGAAGAGGCCGGTGAGGCCTCATGGAGCTGGGGCAATGCTGTCAGGATGGAGACAAGCACGGGGGAGCTGATGTGGAAGAGTGGGGCCTTCGCTTGCCAGAGGCGCATGGGCTCACTGTGCGCCTCCACTCTCTGAGTCAGCATGCCCTGCACACTCATGGACACAACGGTGGTGGAAATATGTACAGAGGAGAATTAACACCAAATGCTTAGTGCGAGAAGTGCCGGGTCATCGATCGCTTAGATTGACTGTCTGTCTTGTCTCTCAGCGAGTGGCCTGATTGGCTGCGCATGACTCCCGGCGGTGTGTGCGGTCATCCTGTTGCGCACACCACCGGTAGTACTGCTAGTTTTTCATGGTTGCAGTCACTGTTCCGGTCCCTCCAGTTGACCGCGTTGCTGTCGATTGTTCCAGTGGTGCGCTCCCTTGGCGGATAACATATTCGCTACGGTACTCGCTGAGAGGGTGAAAGCCACCCTCGCGTGGTGGGTATGGAACACTTTGGGGGTTGCAAACAAAACAGCCCCATACTGTTGGTGTAACCCTGAAGTTGGTGTTTGCTCACTCCCATGCTCGCTGCTCCTCGTCTGCGCTTCCCACAGCCGTAGTCATGCAGAGTTGAGCTGTACCGCAAGCCAATTTTCTGAAAAACGGAGAATGGCCCAAATGCCCCTAAATGTCGGACAAGTTCTTGAGTATGCCAGAAAATGTAGGGGCACCTCGTTACATAGCAGGAGCTAGCAGGTTCTCTTTCAGCGAAGGAGAGTCTTCAACTACCCTCGAATTTCAGACAAACCACCCCACGCTAGTATAAAAAACCCCTCAATGAGGGAGGTTATGAAACTAGCGTGATGCACCACATGTCATGCGTCGTTGATGTATGGCATGTGGCCTTGCCATGCCTATCTTTCCCATTCCTTTCTTACTAGCGTAGTGGTAGCCGCGGCAGATGGGTAGCTAGGGTATGTTTTTCTAGACAACTGGCGGATGAGTTATACAGTTAAAAAAGCTGAGCATATGTGTCATATGTAGTCTTTTTCCCTGTCTCACCCATATGCTGCCTCCATTCACTATTTCTGCATGCTCAGCACAATAAAACGTTCAAGAAATGACAAAGCACATGGAATTTTATCTCTTTACAGCTTGACACCTGGAAAAAGAGACATAGGTACAGGATCCGCCCGGCTTCAAAGATGCCAACCAAATGTTTAGACTGCTCTAAAGCCGCCGGTGCTTCTAGCAAGAGGTCTGGTGACGCCTGTTGACAATGGTGTCACGAGGCCAAGTGCAGCCGTTATAAGGATGCGAACAGGTAGGCCAGATTGTCATGTTTAAACATGTCTATTTGCACAACAACTGATCACACCACCTGTGCTACACTGTTGCATCTGTCTTGTGTACATAAGAAAAAAACAGTTTTCAGGAAACAATGTGCTTCCCAATTATAAACAAAACCCCAGTGACGGCATGAAAAATGTAAAATTATGGTATCCCAAGGACTTCAAAGACAGTGTTGTTTGGCTTAACTAATGCAAGTTGTAAGAAACATTTGCAACCACGACTCAGTGGTAGCGTAGATCTACAATATCACCTTTACTCAAGACAAGAATAGTTTTTGACTATGTCTTAGCGAGATAATTTTGGGCCTGAAAAGCGACAAACACTTGCAAGGGTGCGTAAGAAAAGTGCAATTGTGTCTTTTTTATGGCGAAGGTCATGAATCAATTCACCAAGATTTTCTTCATCAATGAAAGAATGTATGCCTCTGTGGCAGTGATATTGTTGAATTTTATCAGTGAAGTATTTTCCTAACTAAGTTAGCCAATGTTTTACAACATTGTTTTCATCTATTTCTTCTTCGATATTGACAACGAGATTCCCGCCCATGAATGGCAGCAACGAGGACATATCCATCATTTCTGACATCTTTAATTTCTGGTGTTTGAATTGTGAAGGGCAACCCGTACTTTGGCCAATCGAGCCCCGCGGTTCCACGGCCAACATGCACAATTGACAAGCTCATTTGCCAGAACTTCTGCGGCCTGGGTTGTAAGCTCACCCGGCATGGTCTTGAGTGGTGTTTATGTCTCAAATTCATTCATGCCTAGCGGCATCCTGCCTACAATGGACAACATCAACTCCCCCTCTTCAGTCCCAGATGAGCAGCCTGCAACCATTGGCTGAGGAATCGTGCCCGACCTTGAAAGCAAAGACCTCATTAACGCGCCTTTGCACCATCAACACCAGTGCGCTCATGAGACATCAGCTCTGGATGCCAAGAAGAATGGACGTGCAGCCTACAACGTCCATCCGTTTGTTGGTCGGGTCCGTGAAACTCATATCCATGGAAACCATGTGCTATTTGCCTTTTATCCTTAGCGCGACATGAATGTGGGTGTCGAGCCGCTCCCAACGCATACATATGTCTTCCTTTGTGCGCGCGCAGTTGGGCTACTATCACCACACCCATCAGCGTTCAGGACGTTCCAGCAGCAATCCTCCTCAATGGCCTATGATCCACCGCCACACCATGGGCTGCGGCCATGCTTCAGCCCGGCCCTCTGTGCAACATGCCCCGCACACATGCCCATGGTCATGCTTGATGCCATGGCTACGCCTGCTCCCACAGCTCCATTGACATACAACTAGGGCACACTGAAGGATTCATCCGCTGGCTGCCACATCCTTGTTGCTCCACCGCAGGATTTACTTCGCAAGCGGACGCCCTCCTTCTGCATAAAAGGTGCTGTGTTGCACTCCACAGATACTACATCAGCCGGAGACGTCCTTGGAAAGGAATTTTGCAGCACCAAAAATGACACGGTGCTCATCAAGGCACAGCTTGACACTGTAGTCAAAGTCCCCAAGAGCGCTGGTTTGGATGCAAAAAGCAATGAATACATACAACGTGTCGTGGGGAATGAGTGTCCTTTGTATGCTGGGAAAGAGTATATGGGTGATTTTTGACAGATTAAATGGATCAATGTACTTCATCATTGTGCAATGAAGTCTCATGACAATTCCTGAGCAGTTTGCAACTGCACTAAACGGATGAATGCATTTCCACCCCACCCGCCACCAATCGGGACACAAAATGGCATATGCCGGATGTTTTCCACGTCCTCATTGAACATGTCGGTAAAGTTTCCTGACACATATTCTCCACGCTGACAGAAGAGGTGGAGTTTGGAAAGTGACGTTGTAGGCCACAATTCCGTTGCATATGTGGAACTGTTCCTTCAAAACACCAAATGCCCTCTCAATCATCAAACTAGTACTAGCATGGCGTAGGTTAAGCCTTTCTTTGGCATCTTGTGGGTCGGCAGCACCCTGGCTGAACTCTTAAGGATGATACTGCCTTCAAAGGAGGGGAGTCATGATGCCAAACTCATCAAGGAAAGCCACATTGGTAAGGAGGTAACTATCAAGAGGGAGAGAGGAACCACGGGCCACGTACTTGGCCTGCCCCATCTCAAGTGTGCGTGCCCTCCAGTTCCGTGTGATGCTCACCCGGGGTAGTATTCCAGCTCCCCCATGTACATCATCTTACATCTGCTGCTCTGTTGCTCCTTGAGCTCCAGCAAAGTCACTATATCTGATGCGCATAAGATCATATCATCCACGCAGAGTGCGAAAACCTGATAGAGTCGCTCGCTGCACCAAACGTACACACCGTGGTGGGAAAAACAATGCTCGAAGCTGAGTGCCGCCATGTAGCTCTCCATATTGTGGTACCAGCACCTAGACGCCTGTTTTAGCCAGTATAAGGCCTTCTGCAGCTTACACACCTTGCCTCCTGGTGCATCCACTCTCTCCAGCACCTCAAGGTAAATCTCCTTGTCGACGATGCCATTCAAGAATGCCTTTTTGAAATCCATTTGGTGGATCTCCATATTCTTTGTGGCTTCCCCCGTGAGGATCGTCTGATGCTTTTGAACTTGTCAATGGACACAAACGTCTCATCATAGCGTTCTCATCTATCCTGCGTGTACCCCTTCGCCACCAGCCGCGCCCTTTACTTATGTACCTTGCTGTCCTAAGTGAGCTTCACCTGAAACATCCAATCAGAGCTGATCACCTTTTCCCCCTCGGGCCAATCCACCAGCTGCAAAGTGCCGTTCTTAGCAAAGGAGGCAAGTTCAGGTTTAACGTCTTCGTCCCATTGCTGCCTATCAGGCTATGCAAGCGCCTCTTCCATGGTTCTTGGTTTCGTTCTGGCTGCTATTATGCAGCACGCTATGCCGACCCAGTAGCCCGTGCTTGGATCATACAATTTTGCCGCATTCCAATGCCTCTGGTTGCAACGCAAAAACCTTGGAAACAACTGTTGCTGGTCTTTCCCTTGCCTTGGTGTATTAATTTCCTTGGCCGCGGGCTCCCCCGTGTTGGCTGTTGTATCTTGCGCTCTAGCAACACTATTCCCTGCTGTGTTGCCCTGCAGCGATCCAACACCATTGCCCTCTGAAGACCTGGCATCGACCTTTGTAGCTCCAAGCTCCTCCTCATGTTCAAGGAGATGGTACCACTCACCTTGCTTTGGAGAGTGTGCTGTGTGGATTGTGTTGCTGCAGGTTGAGTAGCTGTGCTCCTGCAGAGCTACTACAGTGGCAGCGCCATTTCAAACTCACGGCCATTGTTGGCCAAATGTAAGGCTGGCACAGAGTTCATAACTCTTTTGAGATTTTGAAAGGCTTCTTGTTTATCAAATTCCCAAATCCAATGGTGATCTTCACAAGTGAGGTTGGAGAGTGGCGCTTACACTCTTGCTTAGCCAAGGATAAACCTGTCGTAGTAGTTTGGGAAAGCAAGGAACACTTATGCATCATGCACACTACTTAAATTTGGCAACTCTTGCACAGCCGACACCTGGTCCGGGTCTATGGTAATCTATCCATTGCCCATTATGTGATCAAGGAAGTCAACTTTCCCCACTAAAAACTCACACCTGGAGGGATTTGCAAGAATTCTCTTTCCTCAAAATCTTGAGGACGTTCTTCACATGCTCCTCATGCTCTTCCACCGTCCTGCTATACACCATGATATTGTCAAGGTACACCACCACAAAGTCATCAAAGTATGGCTTGAAAATGTTATTCATAGCCACCACAAAGGTGGCCAGCGCATTGGTTAACGCAAAAGGCATCACGAGGAGCTCATAGAGACCATAGAATGTACTGAAGGCCATCTCTTCCACATCATATGCTGCAATGCAGATCTGGTGGTAGTTGGATTGGAGGTCAAAGTTTTTGAAGACACGAGTTGCACAGATTTGATCAGAGCTCCTCGGTTTATTGAATCGGGTACTAGTTCTTGATGGTCAACTTGTTCAACGCCCAATAGTCCACACACATGAGCATCTCCCACGTCCTTTCCTGCACAAAGAGGACAAGTGGGGTGTAAGGAGACAAGGATGGGCGGATGAAGCTCTACTTCGTTATCTCAGTCAGCTACTTCTTGATCTCCTGGAACTGTGTGTCGCTCATGTGGTATGTGACACGAAAAACCGGGTGTGTTCCAGGTTTGAGGCCGATGCAATGGTCCACATCCTACTTCGGTGGAGGACCTGCCGGGAGGGTGTCAGGGAAGACGTTCTCAAACTGTGAGCACACCTTTTAAGGCCCCTCGGGCACTGTGAAACTTGCCGTGGGACATCGGCTTTTCATGAGTCAGCCCATGCGCCATAGCAGGGACCACGTCCTCTAGTTTGTCTAGATCATCCTCCACATTTTGCATGAACGCTAAACGAATCTGCTCCTTTTCTGAATCGCGCCCCTCAGCTGCACCAAGTTCAACATGATAGGCATTGATTCCTCCTTATGAGGCATTGACTATTGTGGCACTTCCTCCCTGGAAGACTTCTCCCCCTCCGCCTCTTCCTTGGACCACGTAGGCAGAGGATACTCCTTGTCCCAGAGCTTACCTGAAATGCTGCGTACCTCCTAGTTAAAGGCAGGTTTGTACTTGTGGAGGAAGTCATGAACAAAAATCAAATTGTGATCCTTCATCGGGGACACCCGGTATACGCTCGTTATGCAAAGCTGCCCCACAGAAATCAAGAGGGGACGAGCCAAGTTCTCCAACTCAATTGTGTCGTCCACTTGGTTAGCCGTTGGCTTCTTGCTCTTGAGCACAAGGCCCCACTTTCAAGCACACTCCATGCTCACTAAACCGTAGCCCACGCCAAAATCCAGAAGACTCCCCAACTTCCCCTTGATGCCTTTTACTTGCACCTCAAAGAGAAGTGCGGGCTGCTCCTCCTCATACCCTAAGTTACATGCCTTTACCTAAAAAACCCTCTTACTTGAGGTAAGGTGTTTGGATGGACGATGAAGTGGTAGTTGTGGCGGAGAGGAGGCAAGAGTAACACTATCTACTTCCAGCTCTCCTTGTTTCTCAGCTCCTTTGTTACATTCTTTTCTTCCTTTGTGGCTTGCTTCCCCTTTCCTTGCCGCTTATCTCCGCCACTGCCCCTCTTTAGACTCCAAGAATCACGTGAAATGTGGACAGGCTTACCATAGTTGTAGCTCTTGCAATATTGCAACGCTCTGCTCTCAATGGTTACATCATCACTCTTGACCTGCAAAAGAGTTGTGGCTGTGGGTGTGGGCCTTTTCCATGCATGATTCATAGTGCTTCACTGTTGCGACCATCCTAAATAGGTCATTGAGGGTGTTCATCACTGTCGTAGCGCGGACGTCAATGTGAATGCCGTTTTTATAGTAGAAGCATAGTTGATAAGATTTTAAGCCACAATTGGCAACAGTCTCATAATATTTGCGGGTGTCGACAGCAACGTTGCAAGTTTGGTGAAGCCGACATAGCTTGGCACGCTCATTGTTCCTTGCGCAATCCACAGCTTAGCTCTTGATGAATGCCTCCGTGAAGGCCTTCCAGGAGTTTTGCCATAATAGGGTAGGGTCGCCACTGTTGCAGGTTGAAGTAAATGGGATTGAGATTCCAATCATGGCCGCAATGCCGGCAACCATCGCTCCTCCACTGCCATGTGGATTGAACCGCTTCATATCGGCCCACCAATCCAACGACTCCCCTCTCAAGAGGGTCACGCCATAGTCCCAGCGTGCCTTGTACCTTAAGGCATCCACGCCAATGGTGGTGAAGTACTTCTCTAGTCCAAGTGTCCAGGCATGTGGAGCTAGCCCATCCGTCCTTGATAAGTCAAACATTTATGGCTTGGGTGGTCTTGAGACACCCGCTGCAGTTCCATTTGCATTGGTAGATACCACTTGTGGTGTCACCGGATGCTTCACAAGCTCTTGATTGAGGTACGTGTTCTGCTTCTCTGCTACGTCCATCTTTTCTTGTATGTTAATGAGCACATCGTGCAGCATTGTAGCTATTGTTGTTTTGCGATGTGCGTCAAAATCTGTAGCCATAAAGAACGTTCCAGTTGAAGTAATCTTTATGTCTGGTGCAACTTCTTCCTGAACACGTCCTTTGGTTACCATATTTTTACCGGAGTCCGTGGTTAGCCTTAACCACAGATCCGCCAAAGTGACCAGATATGTGCTTGTCTATGTTCACAAGGAGAGGTTGCCACATTGATGATTGTGCCACTAAGCCAAGTGTGGCTCTATTACCAAGTGTAAACCGGGCGTAATGTGCTCGACTCAACCAGATGGTGTAGGCACTAATTAGTGGCAACGACGACCAGGAGGACGCCGTTGCACACCTTTTCAGGTTTGCAGAGATGTAGGATTTTCTTGGGGGAGCTCGGGAAAACGTGTGGCACATTGGGTGTAGGCTGTACTTCTGATTGAAGTGTCAACATACAGGACTATATGTACATGATGACACATCCTAGGTTATACGAGGTCATTAAGCCATGTGCAATATTGTACAGGCCAGCGATGAGTGTTTTTGCCTCACCATCGCATAGCTCATTTTCCCAGCTCCCCACCGCACTAAGTGTCGGACCATTCTGTGGAGGAACCACCAAGATATGGTCGTTTTTCTGAACCATGGTAATGTGCTGGTGGCCGCAATACAAGCAGTGGTGACAATGCTCAAAGCTTTGTTTCTGCCAACAACACATCCTGGTGCAATTCCAAAGCACCCTTGATCCTTGATGACCCTTCGTGAGTTTACTAACCGGGCCACAATGCGTGCTTTGGCATCGTTGTGTCTTCTGAGGGTCAATCATTGGTCCTAGGGGATGAGTTCTCGTCACCTGTTTTTCCCTCGGGTTGTCCAACTTTTGGCCTGGCGTAATGGATTCCTCAGCTTGTGATGGATTGACCCTGTTCATTAGTGGGTCTTGCACTCTTTTTTTTGCAGATTCCAAATGCGAGGTCCAATTGCGCGTTGAAAGTAGCTTTAAGTAAGGATTTGTGCCACTTGTAGTGTTCGACATACATTGTGGGTACGTGTGAATTTGGCTAGCACCTTACAGCTTGTAAATTTGATTGGGTGAAAATCGCAGACCAAAGATATTGTCAACGCCATTGAATTCATCTCTTCCAGGGTGTTTGAATAAACCACCGTGTCACACAAAGTTTGCAAAGTGGTTGGTCTTGCCACCAAAAAGGATTTAGAATCATGCATCTTGTCCGGAGATGCAAAATTTATGGGCAATTCCAGTCAACAAGTGTAGAATGATGTTCAATAAGAGGGGAGAAGGCAAATTTTGAACTTTTCAAGAAGTCAAATTGCTTAACATCCTGATCTGAAAACATGAACCTGCACTCATGATCCAGTTTTGCCACTCAGCGGTCCCCATTAACATCACTTACAACTGGGAAAAACCTGTACCACAGCCTTGTCTGCTAATGAATATAGGGTGCCAAAACGTGACAAAAGTGGGTTGCTCAATAGACATCATCAAAGAACAAAGATGCATAGAGGATGTCTTCTTGGTTCTATAGAACTTGACAAAACTTGATTCAAAGTCCTATTGAGGAAGACGTGGATTTTCAAGGTTTGGTGGCAGAGGGTCCGGTTCAAGTGACATCTTGTGCACTACCAGCACCAACACGGCCTGATTTTTTGGGCAGGGAGGCCTGGAGTGTCAAGAATCCTATCCTCGCATGCTCCAATCCACTAAAAGTGTGCATAACTGCTTAGTGCAAAGAGACTTCCAAAAGAGGAGGTGTGTGCTTTGGGTCGCCAGAAAACCAAGGGGGTAGAATTCTGGCAGAATGCAAGTTGCAGAAATTGAGAAAGGCTGAGGAGCGTTAACTGTGTTTTTTTGTGGGGTCACATCTGCTTAATATAGCCTCTGATCTAAGATTTCCATCACATTCAGGCACGCCCAGAATGGAGCAGTAGAGTTCTTGCTACATCCGTTAGAGTAACCCATGGTAGAGCCGTCCACCATGCCCTCGAACGGTAGGGACAGGAGGCGCTTCAACGGTGGCCTGTTGAAGTGCCCTTCCTGTCATCCCAACATGGGGGAAGGCATGCCCTGATCTATAGTACCATGCATATCCCTTTTTTCATGGCCCATGTGCCCTTGCAGCTCATTGAAGTCAAACTCGGATCACTAGCGGTGGAATTATCCCGTAATCAATGACGGAACCCAGATTCCACCCACATTCCACCCAAACTTTGGATGGGGCTAACTTTCTGAATTCTCAACCAAATTGAGCAACTGAAATCTTGAAACCGCATGGAAAACTCCAAGGCGTCCAAATCTGAAATCAGATAAGACATCCAACCACTCACTACAGGTTAAAGCAGGAAAATGGCAAAGGGCATCCATGGCAGGGGTACTTCTTTTAGCAATCTCCCCTGTGCACCTTCCATGCCGGATGCCTCATGCTCACTCTCACTTATTTGCTCGTGCGCCTTCAAGCCCTTCACAACTTGTCAACCCAAGCCCTGCAAGGCTGATGACATGCCAATTCTGGGGCTACGCCTTGGTCAAGCAATCTGCGAGCATGTGCTTTGTGCCGTAATGTTGCAGCACCACCTATCGCTTCTCCACCATGTCTCGTACATAGTGGTAGCGCACGTTGATGTGCTTTGTCCTCATGTACTGCGTTGGATTGTTAGTTAGTGAGATAGAGCTGGTGTTGTCTTCTTGAACCACTGTAGGCTCCTGCAGCGTCAAGCCTAGCTCCCCTAGCAGTCTCCAAAGCCACACCGCTTCCTTGACCACCTCAGCCAGAGCGATGTACTCCGCTTCCACTGTGGAGGTAGCAATGCATTCTTGCTTCCTATTGCACCACGAGACCGTTGCACCTACGAGAGAGAAGACATAGCCAGAAGTGGACCTCCTCTTGTCCACATTGCTAGCATTGTCCGCGTTAGTGTAGTAGACTAGCCGCAAGGGGTCTGACCTCCCCTTTCCGTTGTAATTTAGGCACGCATGCCGCATTGCCTGCAAGCATCGGAGGATGCGCTTCGCCGCCTGCCATTGTAGTGGTCGAGGGTCGGCCACATACCTGCTCACCTGACCCACCGTGTGGGCCAAGTCCGGCTGAGTCGTCACCATGGCATACATGAGGCTGCCCAGAGAGATTGGTAGGGAACCTCCGCCATGTCTTCCTTCTCCTGTTTTGTTTGCGGCGTCATCCCCACACTCAGCTCACAGCTTGTGGAGACCGGACTCCCCACTGCTTTGCAGTCCTCCATGCCGTACTGCTTGAAGACCGAGGCCATGTACTTGGCATGCCCCAGCTCAAGCATTCATGCTCTCCGATTCCGCATAGTGCTCAGCAAGAGGTAGTACTCGAGCTCCCCCATGTCTGTCATCTTGAATATGCTGCTCAGCTACTCCTTGAGTTGTTGCAATGCCGCCAAATCTGATGAGCACAGGATCAGATCGTCCACGTAGAGTGCGACAATCTGATGGAGTCCCTTGCTGTACGAACATGTTGTGGTCTGACACACATCACTTGAAGCCAAACTCCGCCATGTAGCCGTCCATCTGCTGGTACCAACATCTGGGTGCCTATTTCAGCCCGTATAAGGCCTTCCGCAGTTTGCACATCTTGCCCTTTGGCACATCCAACCCCTCTGACATCTCAAGATACATCTCTTTGTCACTGATGCCGTTCACGAATGCTGTCTTGACCATCATTTAGTGGATATCCATATCCTTTGTGGCTGCCACCGCGAGGATTGTCTGAATGCTTGTGAACTTGGCAACGGGCACGAACATCTCATTGTAGTGTTCTCCTTTCCGCTGCGCGCACCCTTTGCCACTAGCCACGCCTTGTACTTCTCCACCTTGCTGTCCTTGGCGAGCTTCACCTTGAACACCCACTTGGGGCTCATCACCTTTGCCCCCTCTGGCCGATCCACCAGCTCCCAAACGCTGTTCTTAGCAAGGGACACAAGTTCAGATTTTCTCGCTTTTCCCCACTGCTGCCACTCAGCCCGTGCAAGCGCTTCTCGTACGGTTGTTGGCTCCGTTGCAGCTGCCATCATGCACCGCGTCATGCCGACCCAGCGGCCTGCGCTTTGCTGCATTCAGCTGCCTTTGGCTGCAAGGCGGCGACCTTGGTGACGTTGGCTGATGGTCGTGCTGCTGCTCTTTTGCAACGCTGACCTTGGCTGCGGGCTCTCACGCGTTAGCTACTGCGTCTTGTGCTCCAGTGGCACCTGCACCTGCTGCATTGCCCTGCTCCACTCCAGCACTGTCGTTTTCCAAGGCATGAACCTATGTAGCCGCCAGCTCCTCCTCTCGTTCAAGGAGTTGGAACCACTCCTCTTGCTTTGGAAATTATGCTACATCAATGTTGTTGCTGCTGTTGCAATAGTTTTGTTACTCATCAGAATGTGTTGTCACAGCTGGTGATGACGTCCTGCGCTTGCGGGTTGAAGAGGTAGTATAACGTGAGTGCACTCTTGTACCCAGAAAATGCGTACGCCTGTGCACACGGGTCCAGTTTGGAGTCTTTTCTTTGCGTGGCCTGCACTAACGCATGGGCATTGCACCCGAACACCTTCAGGTACGCAACGTTTGGTTTGCATCCGCTCCACGCTTCCTGCGGCGTCTTCCAGCCGCCTTTCCCCTTCAGCACTACCGTTGGGCTGAGGTTGGTGATGTAACACGCCGTACTCACAGCCTCGGCCCACAAGCTCTGTGGTAGTTTAGCGTCCACGAGCATCGTCTGCGCCATGGTGAGTAGTATCTGGTTTGCATGCTCCGCCATTCCATCAGACTGAGGTGTGTACGGAGTGGTTGGTTGCTACTCAATCCACTGCTCCTTCAGCCACCCTGTGCAGCCCATGTACTCACTGCCATTGTCGCTGCATAGCGCTCTGACCTTGTGGCCAGTCTGTGTCTCCACTGTTGCGACATAATTCTTCAGCTGGTGTAGGACATCGCTCTTCAATTTCATGTAGTAGACATAGAGTTTTCTGTTACAACCACTGACGAAGGTAACAAAGTACCACGTGCCCCCAATGGACGGCGTCTTAATCAGTCCGCACACATCACTGTGCATGACCTCAAGCAGGTCCTTGGCCCAACGCTGTCTGTCTTCAAGTAGCTTGCGCTTTGCCCTGCCCATGATTAAAGGCTTGCACTTGTGCTCTGCATAATCTGCTGCTACGTTTGCTGCACCGGTGATGTTGATTCCACGAACCACGTTGCACTTTGCCATCTCCTGCACGACTGTGGGCAACGAGTGCCCTAGCCCCGGATGCCACAGCTGCAGGTTTGCTCCCCCACCTTTAACGAGGTTAACAGCAGGTGCTTGCAGGTCTGCTGCATCTTCTCCGGAGGGGATGACGTTTATGTCAACAATGTAGAGTCATTCCTTTTGCTTTGCCTTGAGCACAACTTTTCCACCGCCATCCATCCGCACAAATGCACCTTTCATGCGGAAGAGCGCTACATACCCCTTGTGTGTCAAGCAGCTCACGCTCAAAATTTCAGCCAGGCCGGGGACATGTTGCACATTGTGAATGACACAGTGCACCTTTGTACCACCAACCACCACCTTCACATTTACATCACCTTGGCCAGCCACAGGTTCAACATTGTTATTGGCGACCACCATAAAGTTAGCAGACTTGGTGTAGTTCAGGAACCCCACCTTCTTGACTTGGGTATGCTCCTCCACACCTGAATCAAGGCACCGCCAGTTGGCACCCTTCAGGTCGTGGTTCTTTTGTGCCGTTGAGGAGCGCCTTCTTGCCTTAAGCGTCTTTGCTGCCGGCCTGCACCTCCTCCGGACACTCCTTAGCCTAATGGCCATCCTTGCCACAATTATGGCATACACCCTTCTTGCAGCCGCCCTTACCGCCACCTGGCTTGCCATTGCTTCTACCACCATGCGTTTTGGTGACCAGGGTAGTTGAGGATGACGAGGTCTCGCAACCGCTGTGACAGTGCACCTGGTTGCAGATGTACTTGGTGACTGCGCCGTAGGTGAGGTTATTCTCATCCCAACCTCCCAAAATGGTGATGCGAGGGCTCCAAATTTTAGGTAGAGCCATGAGAAGTGCCATCCCTTGCATCTTTGTGTCAGTCTTCCACCCCACATCATTGTATTGCGAGGCAAGAGACTTTATCTGTTGCATGGCGGAAATGACATCCTGATCCTCCTCAATCCTCACCGTCAGGAGTCGCTTCATTGCAAAGGTCTTGTTTGCAAGGGATGTTGATTGACGGATGGAGAAGAACTTCTTCCATGCATCTGCCGCGAGATTGGGCCATGGATATAGCCCCATTGAGATTCGTGATGTGCTAACAGGAGGAGCGTCAACGCCTCTGTGTTCTTCTTTGTAAAGGCCATCTTCTCCTCGTCTGTTGCACTTGCACCTTGAACCTCCATGCTCTTCATAAGTTCAAGCAGTCCCTTGTGCGCGAGGTTGATCTCACTATTCCACTGATACAGAGCAAATCCAGGACCATCCATGTACTTCTCGATGAGCGAGGAATCCAGCTTCTGTGCCATGTTGAACTGCTGCAATGGGCAGTCTCAAAGTACAACAGTGACGTCACCTTGAGCGACACTCTCATGCGTTACAGAAGCCGTGAATGTCTAGGTAGGCAGGTCACGGCTGTGGGCCTATAACACTTTGTCAATAATGCTATCTTGGAGTGCTCTGATCAACCACAAGTGTGCACAACTGCTTAGTGCAAAGAGACTTCCAAAAGAGGAGGTGTGTGCTTCGGGTCGCCAGAACACAAAGGGGGCAGAATTGTGGCAGAATACAGGTTGTGGAAATTGAGAAAGGATGAGGACCATTAATGGTTAGTTATTTTGGTGATATTACATCAAATTCTTATAGCCTTTGATCTAAGCTTTTCAACACATCCAAGCATGTCCAAAACAGAGAAGTAGAGCCCATGCTATGGCCGTTAAAGTAATCCATGGTGGAGCCGCCCACCATACCAACGAACGGGAGTGACGGGAGGTGTTTTGACGGTGGCCTGTCGAAGTGCCCTTCCTGTCATCCCAATGTGGAGGAAGGCTCTCCCTGGTTCAGAATACCATCCACATCCCTTTCTTCATGACCCGTGTGCCCTTGGAGCTCATTGAAGTCAAACTCGGCTCACTGGTGGTGGAATCATTTCGTCACGAATGACGAAACCCAGATTCCACCCAGCTACCACCCAAACTTTGGATGGGGGTAACTTTCTGAATTTTCAACCAAATCAAGCAACTGAAAGCTTGAAACCGCATGGAACAATCCAATAAGTTTAAAAATGCAATCATATCACATATCCAGTCACTTTCTATTGGTCGAAACAGGAAAATGACAAATGGCATCCATAGCAGGGGCACTTTTTAACATGGAGCAGTCTTCAAGGTAGAAAGGCAACAGGATGACCATCAGGGAGCTTAAACACACTTCCTCATTAAGATTATTGGTTGTGAACATGGCAGGGATGGTAATTCTCTTGTGTGAGAGTGTGACTGCTGCTCATCCCGCTAGGCTAGAAGTGTGTTAGGAGGTGTATTTTGATAGGGTGGTTCTTTCAGCTCCATGTGGCAAATAGAGTGTACTTAGGCCTGTTACAAAATCTTCACGAATTTACTATCTCATCCATGAGTCAAACAAGTCCATCACGCTCTTTACACAAAATCACACGCTTCCATATTTTTGTCTCTCCAGCTTGCAACCTGTCTCTCACATACAATTAATCGTGCCTAGCGGCTCTTAGTGAGCCTGATCACCTCCCTAAGAGCAGCCTAAGTTTCTCTCAATGCCATCAGAGCTTGAACAAGGTCTTTCCTTATTCTTGAGGTCTCCATTGCACACAGGTGTGTGAAAGAGGCTCTTTGTAGGCCAACATTGTATTCAACATGGGAATGTCTGCTTTTGTGGTGGCCGACGTCAACATCGCCAAGTTTGAAGGCAAAAACGTCTTCAACTCGAGCAACAACATGAAGATGGTGCCGATGGAGAAGAAACCCTAGAGCTACGTGAGTGAGGCTGACTCTGTTCATACCTCCCTCTGTACTGTCAAGGCTTGTACCTGCCGCAAGAAGTGGGACCTCCGCCTTGCCACTATGTACCACCACTTCGATAAACTACAGCAACTCCTTGTCCGCGGCATCCTCACCACAAAAGAGGTCTAGAACAAGCTTGATTCCACCTATGCCTCTAGTTCAATCCTCATGAACATGCAGCTGCATCATTGTTTTCATGCAGTGAAGATGGATGAGGCGGGCTTCATGATCAAATATCTCAACATGGTGAAATCCTTCGCTGACAAGCTTGCTGTAATTGAGGACCCAATCAAAGAACGTGTTTTCATGCTGACCGTCCTCTCTGGCCTTCTTAGCAGCTACACTCCTTTCATTGTTCTCATGGATAAACCTGGCGACAATATCTCACTCGATAACGTGAAGGAGAGCCCACTATTGGACAAGGAGCACCGTAAGGAAGCATAAGGAGGAAGCACACTGGACATAGCCCTTGTCACCAATATGAGTCATGAGGGTGGTACTACATCAACCAATGGTAGCGGAGGTGGAGGGAAGAAGGGAAAGTGTAACTAGTGCAAGAATCCAGGCCATTGGATTTACAATTTTAGGAAGAAGCAAAACACTGTGACTGGGGTGGAAGAGGGGAAACAGTCCCACGTCTTCGCCAACTTTGCTAAGTGGGAGAGTGGATTTGTGAGAACCGTGGGGGTCATGCACATCTCTACCAACCCTGCTTTGTTCAAGATCATCAACTTGGGACCCACTCGGCACATGACTTATCGCCGGCAGTGGTTTGTTGTCTACACCGCTTTTAAACCATACCATGTATACATGGGTGACAATCATGTGCAGGTGGCTGTGGGAGAGGGTGAGATTGTCTTATGTGCTTTTGTTTAGAGGAAGCATGAGGAACATCGTGTGAAGGGGGTGCTCCATGTTCTGAGGCTGGCTATTAACCTCCTCTCCATTTCCTCTCTCATCCCCTAAGGCCTGCAGGTCTGCTCTCAGAATGGTGGCTGCACGATCTCAGCATGTGTGGGTCAGGTGCTTCCAAAGGCGGACAACGACAATGGCCTCTACCGTCTTTTCATGGCATCAGAGAAGGGGTCTTCCTCAGCAGTTGTGAGAGTGCAAGACAATTTCATCAGCCCGTGGCATTGCTAGCTTGGATACCTTGGCTTCAGCGCAATCATCTCCATGAAGCAGATAGTGCACAGCCTACAGCTAAAGAAGGTGAAGCAGCCGGTGCACTAGTTTGCGAGAGTTGCATCGAAGGGAAGCAATCCCGCTCTCCGTTCAGATTGGAGGGGAACGCGGCAGCTGAGGTTCTCTCTCTTGTGCACTCTGGCATGTGTGGTCCCATGCCATCAGAGTCCTTGTCAAGAAAGCTGTACTTTAACACCCTCATTGATCACAAGTCGTGGAAGACATGGGTGTTCCATTTGGCCGGGAAGGATGAGTGTTTTGACGCATTCAAAGCATGGTTGGCTGCTGCACAGAATGAGAGTCACAGGCCTCTGAAAGTGTTTTGCACCGATGGCAGAGGGGAGTATGTCTCCAATGACTTCCGCAACTTCCTCAAGAACCGTGTGATCCGGCACGAGGTGACACCACCCACAACACCACAGCTGAATGACGTAGATGAGCGTGCTTATTGCATGCTCATGGAGCATGTCCGGAGCATGCTTAAGGATAGCGAGCTCTCCCCAACATTCTGGGTGGAGGAAGCCAACACCTTCGTGTACGAGAAACCTGAGTCCGACACGCGCCGTGCCGCTTATGACGCCAAAGGAGGCGTGGACGGCAAGCAAGCCTACTGACATGCACCTAAAGGTGCTTAGGTGCGGTGCATTCTTCCATGTGCCTGCCGCTAATCAGAACAAGCTCAATGCCAAGGGTGTGAAGGCTACCTTCCTTGGCTACGATACCATGGGATACTGGCTGTTTAACCTCGCCGCACCCAAGATTGTCCACAGCCATGATGTGGTATTCAAAGAGGACATGAAAGGCATGACATTCAGCCTTACAAAACAGTCACGGTTGCACTAGCTCTTGAGCCGAAGAGCCTCCAGTTGAAGAGGAGCATGTGAAAGCTAGTGATGATAGGGTAATAGAGAAAGCTAAGGAGAAAAAGCAGCTGGTAATTGACGTAGAGAAGGAGGAGCAGCTGAGCAAGAAGCAACAACTGCCACGGAGTTTTGCATGCCTCAACCATGGTGCAGATGGTCTTGTGCAGCCGATGTGGCAATCAGAGTGCCTCACAAGCAAGCAGAGGCCATCGGAGGAGCTACTGAACCTGTGCATGTTTCACCTTCACAGGAGTCTTTGCAACTTGAGCTCCTCTTCTTCATCATCAACAACGACAGAATGACATTCAGCAAAGCTATGTAGATTGTTGATGTAGCAGATTGGCGTGTTGCAGTAGACGTGGAGAACAAGACATTTATGAAGAATGAGACCTGGAGTCTCAAGAAAGCTACATGTAGCAGCCATGTGATTGGCTACACGTGGATCTTCTGGCGCAAGTGTGGTGCTGATGGTAAGGTGCTCAGGTACAAAGCACTTCTGGTTGCAAAGAGTTCTACAAAAACTGAGGGCGTAGATTACAAGAAGACGTTCGCACCCGTGGCAACGTTTCCCTCCATCGGTGCAATCCTTGCTCTTGCCGCAGCCATAGACAGAGAGGTACATCAGATAGATGAGACGTGTGCATGTCTGAATGGTGACATTGAGGAGGATGTGTACATGGAGAAGCCCATGGATAGGAGGATCACGTGTGCAAGCTTGTGAAGGAACTTTACGGCATGAAGCAGGTGTTGCGTGCATGGTACCATAAGATTGATGAGCAGCTAGCTAGCCTTGGTTTTGTGCACAGCAGGGCAATAATTTGGTCTATGGGCACACACAAGACAAAAGCCAGGTCATCATCCTGCTCTACGCTGATGACTTGTTCATTGCATCTGAACCAAAGTCTCTCCTTAACGTTTCGGAGCAGTCCCTTGCACCCAGATTTGGCGCAAAGGACATAGGAGAGCTGGGCTACTACCTGGGTCTCCAGGTGAAGTGTGATCGGTAGTTATAGATATTTGAGTTGATGTAGAGCAGTTATGTGAGTGAAACTACCAAGCACTTCAACATGGGAGGTGCACGGAAGGTAGCCCAACCGTTCAAAGTGCAAGCAAAGTTGAGCATCACATAGGCTCCTCACCGCAAGCAACATAGCAACCGCATGGAGGCGGCACCATACCAAGCAGTAGTCGGGGGCCTCATGTATGCACCCGTTGGCACACACCTTGACATAAGCCAGTCAGTGGTAGCAGTAAGCAAGCTCTATGCAAACATAGGTGTGCCACATTGGGAGGTGGTCAAGCATGTGCGAACCTGCCTCAACAGCAGCAGCAGCCTTAACCTCACCCTCAACTGCAACAACAACCCCATCCTCGTCGGCTACAATGACGTAGATTGGGACAGAGATGTAGACACAAGGAAATCAATTAGTGGTTTTGTGTTTTTCCTTGGAGGATCAACAACCAGCTCGCATATCAAGAAGCAGGAATGTGTTTCTCTCTCCTTCAGCGAGGCAGAGTACATCAATTTAAGAGAAGCAAAATCTAAGGGATATTTTATAGGCTCAACCCATAGGGTTGCCTAAGATTCTATCATCCATTGCTATAGGTAGGCCCATTGCCGCAACTGCGGCCCTGTCCACGACCTTGTCCGCAGCCTCCCACTGCACCATCCCCACGAGGTGCTCAAGTTGTAGCCAACATTGCAGCCTCTTCCCCACCACCAACAGCTTCAGGGCATCGGGCCCTAGAATGGCCAGGCTACATGAACTTGTGGTAGAGCTCATTGCAAAAGGCTACACAACGATGTTCACGCGCAGCCTGCAGTTTGTGATTTTTGTGGCCAAGCTTTTTGTTGGAGACCTTGTGCCCACCAGCCTTCTTGACTTGAGGGTTTGCGGGCTGCTTGCCCTTGGCTCTAACAAAGAGCATAATGTTGATAATGGTGAAAGCAAGGAGGATTGCGATCGTCACAATCATTGAGCGGCAAACTGAAGAGAGTGGCTCGAGAGGGGCAAAACCCTTGTTGGATTCCTGAAAGCTACTGATAGTAGCAAGGTTGCTGACAACAGTAAATGTGCTAAAAGCATCCACTAGGGGAGTTCTTGCGAGCACAAGGCAGGCAACGTTCCCACAAAGGAAATTTGCAATGGCCGCTGGAGGCTTGCTAAGTTGGCTGCCAAGATGGCACACTCACTCAAGATCACCACCGACAGTGGAGGTGCGACATTGCTCAGAGGAGTATGTGCAAACCCCCCTTCCTATGGTGTGGCTGCAATGGGGTAGACCAACATCGACTCAAGCATTGTCATTGAGAGCAGCATCCTCTGGAAGGTGGAGCACATCAGAGGCAGTATGCAAACCATACCCTTATGGGTAAGGGTACACACACAACATAAAGCCCTTGAGGCTATCGCGGATGCTTTGATGATAAGAGAGCTCAAGTTCGTGTTAGCCAACCTGCTCGCCCACTTTGGATAGAGCATCACAGACCTCCACCTTGATTATCACATCCAATGCGTGGCAACTCATGAGGCAGCCTAACAACCTTGATGTGGCATTTGAAAGCCTGACCCATGTATGGATGGCGCATCGATCATAAGCGGCAGCACATGCTCATCCTACCACCAGTGGCAACAAGAAAAATCTTACAATGATGAGTTTGGGGCCGGTCATGAACACATCCTTCCTCCATAGTATGGAAGGGCGTGAACCTGATTCATTGGCTAAATTGCATGGAGTACGTTTTGCGTGTCCACAAGGTGCCACTTGGTCAGTAGAGCAACATCGTCACAACGTGAGGACAAGCTCATCAATAACATTGTCAAGGAGTGAAGCTCCCAATGATCACATCTCAATGGCAGCCCATGCCGTGGGAAGCCTTCTATGCTCTCACGTGTGAGAATTACAACCAGCATGAGGAGACACAACGTGACTCCCACGAGATCAAGGACTTCAGGACACTGGGTATCCTGCTCAAGGCCTACTTGAGTGAGTTCACAACACTTGTGCAGGAAGCCAAAAGCTTCACCAAGGGCAATGGGACCAAGACTTTCAAGTACCCGAAGTGCTTTTTGTTGGAGTACGTGCATGATGGTCTGGTCAAGGAGAAAATGAAGGAAGAGACAAGTAGAACAGTAACCAGCCAAGCTTGGAAAAGCTAGAGGGCATTGCGCGACTATATGAGCAAAGTGTATTTGGCAAACCCGAAACACTACTCCAATGCACAGCCAAACACACGTAGAAAAAAAGGCTACAACATGTGCAAGGATGCTACAAGTGGGTCCGCACTTGGTGCTACCTCTCAGATTGGCGTGCTAGATGCCTATCACATCATCAACACGGATGATGCCTAGCCAATGAAGCAAACGTTCCGCCGCATCCTATCTGACCAAAAACACATGGTATTGGATGGCCTTCAAGAACTCAACGACCAAGGGGTGATCATTCCCATCAGCAGTCCCTGGCGAGTCAACCTCATTATTGTGGGGAAACTCGAGGGTAGCAAGTGATTCTGTGTTGA
Organism: Penium margaritaceum; assembly: GCA_023375785.1. Lineage (NCBI taxonomy): Eukaryota > Viridiplantae > Streptophyta > Zygnematophyceae > Desmidiales > Peniaceae > Penium > Penium margaritaceum. Next base: position 178,674 of record SZWC01001902.1, read on the forward strand.
CTTTCGCGACCTCAACTGTGTCAAAAAGAGAATACCTAATCCATGTCACTCATATTGGACATCTTAGAGTGGCACAAAGGCCGCAACTGGTTTGCAAAGTTGGATATCAGGTCTGCGTTCCGATGTGGACATCCCAATGCACGCGGACTCCGTCCCTAAGACTTCGTTTGTGACCCCCGAGGGACTCCATTCCTTAAACCGCATGCTGTTTGCTATCCGTAGCGCCAGTGCTACCTTTCAGAGCGTCATGGACGCCACCCTCCGCTACCTCCCCAATGTCATCCAGTACATTGACGATGTTCTGGTTGCGGCAAACTTCTTTGACAAGATCCTCACCTCCCTCGATGCGGCATTTCTTGCCCTTCGCTGTACCAACCTCAAACTCAAGCTTGTACAGTGTAACATTGGCATGGAACAGATGGAGTTCCTTGAGCTCGTAATGAGTGCTAAAGGCTTCACCATGGACCAAGAGAGGATTACCGTAGTCAAGGAGTGGCGGCAGCCCATCTCTGCCGGGCAGGTTAAGATCTTTTTGGGCTATATCATTCTACCGGCACTGTTTTTGCGGCCACGCTAAGATTGTCCGCCCACTCCACGAGCGGTGGAGTGGGCGTACTCCTGGAGTGCATCGTCCAATGCGTGGGAGTTGCCCGCATGCACATAGACATGCTCGTCGAGATTATCCCGGCTATCACACCCTTTTCAGTGTCGTCCAGTCTGGCCACAGTTGCTTTTGGTGATACGGTTGACTTTGGTTTAGCAACCGTGCTCACGGCGGTTGCTCCCAAAACTTAAAGTCTGCCAGAACCTCAAGGAGGTGTCGTCTCCTAAAGTCACCCTGCTCTCCCGATCGGTGAGGCAATTATTACATCTATTTCTACCTTTCTAGGCCGCCATGTTTGGCACAATCATGTGGTAGAAGAATACTATTGTTCTACGCCACCATGGGACACACAATCACGTGGATTCTAGGAACAACCCTAAGCCGTAACTCACAGTACAAGGCAAGCTTGAAATCCCAGAAAAATAATGGAGCCACACACACTTGAGCACTATTCCCATGGTGAGGAGAAGGAGAGGAGGATCAAATGTAACTTTGAATTTGCACCCTTGCACACTCCTCCCTCATTTCTCTTGTCTTCTTTCTTGTCTTCTTGTCTTCCTTGGCCTCCTCTTGAGCCCTCTTGGTGTATTTATTACCCTTTTGGAGATGACTCCTTCCCCGTGGAAATGGGAAGGCATACAAAAATTCTTCAGGCGTTTCCTTCCTCCTTTCTCTTGTCCTCTCAAGCCGTGAGACTCTCTGCTCTTAGGGAAAAAACACTTTCCCAGTTTATTGTTGAAGGATGGAGGAGGGCGTCTTGAGTGGAGGCAGAAAGTGATGTTTTTGGGGGTGGGAACTACCCACCACGTCCAAGAAAAATCAACCTTGTCCCTTTGGTAGTGGGAGAAGCTTGCAGCAGCTGGCAAAAAAACAAAAGCTCCTCAAGTTAAAACAGTTAAGTTTTCAGCCCATTCCCCGCTGTGCTGCTGCGGCAGGTGTAGTGCTGACGTGAGCCTGAAGGGAGATGACTTACTATTGACAGCATTGTAAAACAGAGGGAGTGTGGCTGCCAGGGAGGGGATGAGGCCTTCCTCCTCTTCAAAGACTACCATGTGACGTGCAAGTATGGACTTGGCTTGCTTCAGTGATTCTGTAACATAATATGCTGTGAAAGCAATGGTGGATGCAGAAATCCTTGTGAATAATTGTTGATGCAAATGTTTCAAGAAGGCCTGTGCAATCTTGGCTCCATGTCTGCTTTGCTGAGATGGGAATACAAGCGTGACCAATGTTTTGGTCACACTTGTATTCCGTGACACACTCCGGAAGAGGTACTTGGGATTGATAAGCATCTTTGCCCACTATGTCCGGTTCATTGTCTTTGGCCAGACCTGGGTACTCCTTTTCTAAGTCGTCCTCAGGACCCTTGGTCTCTTAATCGTTGGTGTTGGATGCTGGTTGGCTCAAAGAGGTAGTTCATGCCATGGAGTTGTGGGGGGAGGGGGGGGTGGGGGGGGGGAGTACGGCATTGAAAACTTGAGTTGTTGCTGACCACAAAGGAGACTGTGAATTTTGGACGAGGAGATCCGGAGTTGCTAGGAGTTGCTACGTCCTTGGAACTGTATCAACTTGGTATCAACTCCTGAGTTTCTACTCCACATTCTTATCATTCACGTAGCGAGGTCACAAAGCATAATTTTTTGCATGCCGGACTCGCAAAAGTGAAGGCAAAAGTGCCTTCCCACAAAGAGGTGCCGAAATTTGCCAATCGTTGCTTAGTGCAGTTCCTATGCCTTCCGGTGTGAGAGTACTGCCGTAGCAATACCTTAACTGTCCACAACGTGCAGGTTGAATACGTGGTGAACATGTGCAAATATGTGGCCGCGTTGCTACAAACCGGTGTGAGGGGGGCCCAAGTCAACCGCTGGCAGTGGAGTATAGTGTTTACCTGTTTTACGAGGGGAGTCTTTGTAAGTGGGCAGTCTGAATTGAGGAAAGCATGGCTGGGGCCAACATGAGTGGCGCTTTGAAGATATTTCATCATACACCATAGTGCCGCCTAAGTTCAGATAGTCAATTACAAGGAATTTCTTTTTTGGTGTATGTCAAAAAACTGGGGCCAAAATTTTGCACACTGGCTACAAGGCCTGGTGGAATTATGGATGTCTTAAACTTAGAAATGTTCACGAGTCTGGGAAAAATGTGCATGCTAACGACCAAAATGAAGTAGTTAGGGTATGCTTTTCTGGACTTTCCCTCTTTAAGAGCTTTGCGTGGGCATCAATTGAGCCTGTTTATTTTCAAAAGGGTGAAAGAACTTGCGTACAGATAAAATGCAAAGTGTGACTCTCATCCGCCTATCGTTTGGAAGAGAAGCACCCATCTTCCAGTCCTTGACAAGGAAAGCAACCATCTGCCAATCGTTGACAAGGAAAGCAACCATCTGCCCTTGCTACTTTCACTCATCAATGACTACCTGTACCTACCGGCATTATATGTGTTGCATCGTGGGCATGGCATTGCTCTTTTTCAAGTAAATACGCATTTTGCTTTTGCTTTCCGGAGTCCGTACAATCATCCGTTGCATATCTACAAACATGACTTTGAAAGAATAGACATTTTTGCACAAAGAGCGCGTTTGGCGGTCTACACAATCCCCAGATCATGGGGTCCATAGATTTATTTCAGAATCATCCTGTTCATGCAGCTTTTGTGATGCTTCTCCTAGGCCATGCTGACGTTCATTACACCCACATACAATATGATGAAAGAAACACGCCTTGCATGCACGGATTTGGGGTTGTCTTCCAAACCTGCATGTGCACAAAAAGCAGTGTTGGAGTCCGGTCCAAGCCAGCTCGCACGTGCGATGAGAACGGGGATTGGCTTAAAACCTCTTTCGTGCACAATGAATGGGTCCATGACATGCTCTCGTGAAACAGACGATCATCGTGGAAAGGATATGCAGTGCCCTTCACTTTTTTGCATGCTCTCTAGTGTCAGCAACCAATCATGGAATGTGGGTAAGGACACTCCCCCCTCCCCCTTCCTTGAATGCTCAATCACTTTCAGATTCTGCAGTGCACACCCTTGACAATGCAGGGGCACCGTGTGTTCGCGTTGCAGCGTCAACATGGCCTTACCTCTTGCAAGCAAGCAAAGGGAGTCCACGTGCAGGGTATTAGAGACATGTTGCGGTATGAAAATGCCTTGGTACCCATTCTTGGCACTATTGTGCCCCAAACCCAGGCTAGTGCCCGGAGGGTGGAGATCTGTGCCTCCGCCAGAGCAGTGCATATTGAGTCCAGTAGGGCGCCCAGTCAACCACCCGTCTCATGTGCCGAAGCACTGCGTCCAACTAACACCGGATAAAAAACAATGTTCCCTTCAATGTAACATAGCCTATCCTTCACAAGCCACAAAAGTTCAGAGTCTTGCACAAGAGAGAGGATCGGGATGGACCCAGGGCTGCCAATGTGGGGGGCACCATATGGGACAACAAAGGAGTAGCTTTACACCCATGCCACGGTACATGTTGAATGGGTCAATTTTAACTGATCCTAAGTTGTTGCAGTCCCACATTCTTGTCATGTTGTTCATTTTTTAATGACACCCATTTATTCTTCGCATGTAGTTTGTATATAGATTTTGGAAAAAACAAGAGACATCTAGCATAATGGTATTAAAATTGGACAATACAGTGAACGTATAATAGGTACTTGAGATATAAAACAATGTTCCATTGAACAAAACATACCCTATCCTTCACTAGCCACAAATTTTCCGACTCTGGCACAACAGAAAACATCTGGATGGACACAAGGTCGTCAGTGAGGGGGCACCATATGGGACAACAATGTGGTAGCTGCACACCCATGATACAGCGCATGTCGAATGGGTCACTGGGAGGTGGTCCAAAGTTGTTGGAGTCGCACATGCTCTTTATGTTGTTCCACATGACCCATGCATTAAATTGGTTCAGTTAGGGGCGTGGATGGATGATGAATCCCCATGCATCCGCTCAATAAGCCTCTACATTGTTACATATTGACCCATGCCATGTTGTCAAGTCGCTGTTTTCAGGGTGATGACTCCAGATCCTTGTATGGTGAGAATTTACATAGACGGATCAATGTTTGAGGGACTAGATGAGATTGTGAACTAGCTGCAATTTGAATCGCAGCAATCAGCTAAAAATTCAAAGAGGTATGGTCCGTCAAAGTTGGGAGGTGGGGCCCTATGATTCAGAGAGATATGGGGCCGTATGCCCCGGCATCGGCCAGAACATTCATCTGACGGTGACCAGTTTGACTCCCACTACGCTAACCATGGCCAAGGTGCCCCTTGGGGGATGCTAGCAAATCAGGAGAGCAGGTTGTATTGCGCGAGTCTGTTGATCAGGCACCTGGTAAGCTGCAAATGGTGCTAGTAATGTGGATGATTGTGCGCCAGGGAGAGTGGCTGTACGGGTTGACAAAACGACAAACTCTGATTCTGAATCCGAGTTGTCCGAGGCCTCTGAGTTTAATTATGAGGTCAGTGGCTCTTCCTCAAACAATGGATGGTCCGCACCACAAGCATAGGCCAAACAAAAGCAATAGAAGCACCTTGGCCTTGAAGCACCGCCAGCAACACTTTGGGGCGGCACGCACCTGAAGAAACCTTCGCCTAAGTACGATGCTGAGAGTGCGGAATAGTCCAAACCCAGCTGGTAATGCTTGGCTCAAGGAGAGCCTGTGACCGTGGCAGAGGCCATGAACAAGCCATACACGGTTAACTAGAAGGAGGCAGTGGATAGCAAACTCACATACATTGAAGAGAACAATACATGTGTTTTGGTGGACAGGCCCCCAAACGCTCACGTGGTGGGGTCAAAGTGGACATTCCACAACACGTTCAAGCAGTGTGGTACTACTGACAAGTACAAGGCAAGAGTTGTGGCGAACGGGTGTTGCAAACGTGCAGTCTCACACTACTAGAAGACCTTTGCACCTGTCCTCACCTTTGCCTCCATGTGATCCATGTTGGGTATCTTTGCTGCAAAATAGCTAGAGGTCTATCAGATTGATGTCAACACAGCTTTCCTCTATGGGAAGCTTGACAAAGAAGTGTTGATAGAAGTGCCTCAGGGAGTGAAAGCTCCAGAGGGCAAAGTTTGCAAGCTGGTGAAAGCACTCTACGGGCTGAAACAGGCCCCAAAGATGTGGTACAAGGAGATGGACGGTTTCATGACCAGACTCACCTTCATGCACTGCTAAAACAACCCTAGTTTCTACATACAAGAGGATCATCAAGGATTGATGCTGGTTGCTCTGTACGTGGATGACCTTATCATCTCATTATTGTCAGTCGAGCTGTTGAATAAGCTAGTGTCTGATCTCAGCAGCACGTTTAAGATGAAGGAAATGGGTCCTCTTGATTTCTACCTTGGTAAAGCCGTCCAGCGCAATCAAACGGCAGGTACCTTCAAACTGAACCAGACCAAGTACACCATGAAGGTCGTCAAGCACTGAAACATGGATGGCTGCAAGCCCATCAACACTGCTATGGAAACACACATCAAGCTTTCCTCCTCCATGAAACCCTACACGGAAGTAGAATGGCGTGAGATGGAGAAAATCCCCTACCAGTCTGCTGTTGGCAACCTCATGTATGCCATGGTAGGAACACGCCGTGACATTTGTTATATTCTCGGAAAGGTGAGCAGGTTTATGGCCAATCAAGGGCCACGGCACTTGCAAACAGTAAAACTCATCATGCGGTTTCTTCAGGAGACACTACATATGAGACTCTCATTTGGAGGCTAAGAAGGATCTGACCTGCTGTGCCTTTTGTGCTACACTCATGCGGATTGGCGAGGAAGAATCGATGATACAAGTCCATCTCGAGCTTTGTTTACCTCTTGAATAGTAGTGCAATCTCTTGGACAAGCAAAAATCAAGACTATGTCACCCTCTCTACAGCTAAGGCAGAATAAATCACTGTCATAAGCATGCAAGGAGACAAAGTGGTTACGTAGCTTCCTTGCTGACCTGAAAGTGCCACACACAAAAACCATGGTGGTCTGCATCGACAACGAGAGTGCCATCAAATTGGAGCAGAATGACTTCATTTCCTGGCGCATTAAGCACATCCAAATCAAGTACCACTTCTCACGCGACCTGGTCGCAAAGGAGATTGTGGACCAAGAAGATGTTTGCAGACTGTATGACCAAGGCACTTGATAGCCAATTGCATTTTCCAAGTGCTAGAAGGATCAGTATGGTCAACGCAAACAACACAGACTAAGGCCAAGACAGCTGGAGAGAGAAGATATCTCACATGAAATGGATAGAGGTGCAAGGGAGAGTTTGTTGAGCTCATGTGCTCCTTGTCCAAAGCTGACATCTGGACAGGCTTAGGATAGACTAGGCATGCACTACTCCCTTGGATTAAGTGCCCTAATTCTGGTCCAAATAGACAAGGCATGCATTTCTTCTATGAAGTAAGTCCCCTTGGTCCTAACTGGACAGCATAGCCAGCAAACACTTCGTAGGAAAACTCCTTGTGGCTTAGACGTTCCACATTTGGTCTCTGGAGTGAGAGGTCGTTGGGTCAAATCTCAGCCCAGTGACTTATCTTCTTTGTGACCAAAAGGGGATAAGAAGGTTGTGAGAGACATCTCCAAATATTTCAAGGTCCTTCCTGATGGTTGGCGCCATTTGGCGGTCATAGAGAGCGCCATGTAGACACGGGGGAAGATGTGATCTAAATTACATCCAAAGTGGCTTATCGAAGGAGCCACTGGGCGCTGAGGCTAGAGGTAGGCTCTTGGACTATAAGTACCTGTTAGATGCCTATGATTCATTACAGTTCTTATCTTTAAGACTTCTCACAAAGTTGTCCACCAAAGGTAGACTGTAAAGAAGTATTGGTTGGTCTAAGCCCTAGGAGTAAGCTCCTTACGCAAAAGTAACCAGGTGCTGAGGACATAGTGCAAGAAAGTGCTTTTTATGAACTGCTGTGTGTGAAACGATGATTGTGAGGTTGATATCTCCTCCTAGTTGAAACACTAGGAGCGGACGGCAAGTGCCATTGTGTCGGCCTTGTTTTCTAGTCCTTTGCCTCAGGCCAGTTGACATTTGTGTGATCCATGCCTCCAAGTCAAGGCAAAAAGAGAACCTTCTGAGTGTAATGGGCAATGTGTGGCAGCAATCCTGGACCTGGTTCACTCTCATGTGTGTGGGCGATTCCATAGTCCCTCAAACGGTAGCAGCAAGTATTTCTAAACCTTCATCGGTGATGATAGTCGCAAGATGTAGATCTACTTCCTCAAGGTGAAGGGAGATGTAAAGGAGAATTTGCAAGAGTGTGTTTCCATAGTAGAGCGGTAAACAAGCAAGAAGGTCAAGGTATTGTGCATGGAAAACAGTGGTGAGTATGAGGCATATAAAGATTGTTTGAGCTGATATGGCATCAACCACCAAAAAAGCATGCCTTAAACCCCACAAAGGAATGGCATTGCCGCGCAGATGAACTAGACCATCATCCGCATGACACAAAGCATTCTCTTTGAGGCCAAACTCCCGCGTCATTATGGGGTTGAAGCTGCAAGAACTACTTGCTACCTTGTGAACCGGATTGCGATAGCTGCACTTGGCAAGAAGTTGCAAGCGAAGTAGCAGAGGATGCCGGAGGAACCTTGGTCTGGAAAGACGCCAAATGACTTACACTTGACGGTATTTGGCTGCACTGCCTGGAGAAAGATCCAGGCAAGAGGAGAAGTGGCAAGCTCATACACACGCTTATGAATGATTTTGTATGACACAGCTCACAAGGCATTTAGGCTGTGGGACCAAGAAGCTAGAGAGTCAACTAGATGCCGAAGATGATGTCGGGTTTTGTGAGAGGAAGATTGGCAAGGGAGGGGTGCTGGATCCTGTCTATGCTACCAAATCAGGAGTTACAAGGAGTTTTCCTATAACGTTTTATGCTAGCTGTACTATCTACCTTAGACCTAGGAGACTTGCTCCAAAGAGCAGTTGCATGCCTTATCTGTCTTGGCCAGACTAAGAGGACTTTCTCTAAGGGAGTAGTGCATTCCTAGTCAGTCCTGTATCAGTCCAAATGCTAGCTTATACAAGGGGCATATCAGACCAACAATGATATGTCAGACTCTTGGTACACACTGAGACCTTGTACCATGCTAGAAACACCCTTTCAACATGTGACATGTCAGTCTTTGTCGTGAAGAGGCATTCGCGCAACCCCTTGGCTACATTCATACTGCCAAAATGGTGTAATCTTTCCAGTTTTTCCTACTACTATTGCTTACACTGCTGTGACTATTGCTACTACAGCCATGGAGGCTGTTTCTTCTGCTGCTGCTGCGATGAATATTGCTATGGCTATTACTTCTGTTCCCTCTTGAAATTGAAGCACCCTTTCTTGTAGTCATCCTCTTTCTAGCAGTAGTGGCACTTGCTTTTGTTCTTGCCTCTCTGTTGCCCAGACTGTTGGTACCACTGGTTTTGTGAGCCGATGGTTACAAAAGATACTTCACTGCAAGTGGTGGCGTTGCATTTTACTACATTACAACACAGTTCAACTTGCACCAAGTGCTGCACATGAAGTCAAGGTTGAGAATCAGCTAGCACTTGAGCGTCTCTTGCACTGTGTTGTAGCTCGTTGGAAGTCCTCTTGGCAAGAAGAGGATGAACAATGTCTCTTCCACAGGGTTCTTGACGGCTTTTGGCTGCTTTTGCCAGATCATTTGCCCTATCTATGTAGGCTTCCATCCCATCACCAACCTGTCTTTTCCATTCCATCATCTTCTCCTCTAAAAGCAGGAGGAAGGAAAATCTTTGCTCTCATACTTCTTTCTTAACCCGTCCCACTCCTCTTGTATAGTCGACTTGTCATTCACGTACTGGAGATGCGGATTGGAGATGGTGTTGACAAGCAACCTGTAACCTTGCATGTCCTTCTTCTTCCACTCCTCATATGCCATTGGTGCAACTGAAGATGATACTGCATGAGCTCTACCCATGCGCGGAGTTTCTTCCACCACTACCTGTGCTACGACAATGCCTTTCTCTAGTGGATTTAGAGCTCATACAACACCGCTCAGCACCTCTGACAAGCCCTTTTTTCTCCAACAAGAGGCCAGTACGGATCTTACAAAACATGAAGTTGGAAAACCTCTCCAACCTACCCAAAGGCTAGGCTGCTGTCACCTGCTCTTGCCGTTCTAAGCTTTTGTGATGCTCTAAGCGGTCATTGAATGGCGGCGCTACATTTGCCTGTATTATTGTTTTTGTAAAAAAAACAATCTGAAAGAAAATCCTCTGTAAAGGTAAGCAAAATAGTAACTTGGAAAAACTTCAGCTCACCACTCAAACTTTCGGGTCAAAATATTTAGAATTGCTGCATGAAATGGGGTCATTAATAGGTATTTCAACGATATGCCTTAAAAAGAAAAGGCATGCTTCTGCTCCTACTCTTGCTCATACCATCAAACTTGTGACCAGCGTTCTCCCGAACGTGCTGATGCAATACAAATATGCCTATAGAACTAGAAAGCTAAGGAATGACAAATAAATTTGCATATGCTACTTGTTAAATTTGAGGAAAACGTTGATAGAGTTATGGTTTCAACATGACAACTCTTTTAATCAGAGAAGAGCATAGCTCTGGCCGACCTCTTTTTGTGCATAACTCTGCTCCTGCTGTACGATCTTCCAAGTGTTACAAACCTTATGATGCACTGGTTGATTGTTAAGCTCGGTCAAGGTTTGACGCTTACCCATCACTTTCAATGTGGCAACCTATGCTTGCTCAAAGTTGGAGAATCTGGCTCTGATACCAAGTGTTGGATATGGAAGAGAGAGGTAGTCTTGAACCAGCAAGCATCTGGGACTACAAGGGAATCAGTTTTTCCAGAAGAATTGTTGAATGATTCAAAGTAATAGAGTGTTTATAAGGCTATAACTTGGTAAAGTCAGCCATTTTACAAGCCACACTACTTACCCGTCAAGGCTAAGACTCACATACTCGAGTCCATACTCTCACACAAGAGGGGAAATCAGCCTAGCATTCAGGCTAGCATATCAGATACAACCTAAAGAGCTAGAGAATAAGAATCATTCTATGGTTCGAATGCAACTTGTCCCATGCCGTTTGGTGCACGTATGTGTGAGCTAGGGTAGGTGGAGTGCGGCCATGGATCTCAGTCAAGAAAAAAGTACAAGTGCCGTAAGGGAGCGAACACAAGAGAGGCCGGGTGAGTCTCGCTAGTCGAGCTCACCCGTCGGCCGGTGAGCGAGGCTCACCGGCACTCACAAAACCCCCACGTGCGGAAACCTACGCGCGGCCCCTAAATCAACCCTAGGCCGGTTCTGAGTTTGAGCGTGTCCTAGGCTTGTCTTCGATACCCTTGTTACACATGCAGGACTAGTCTAGGTTCAGGTTCACAAGTATCAGCATATGGCAAGTCAGATATCATGGACGAAGCTAGGTCATCAAGGAAGGGGCCGGTGAGGCCTCATCAAGCAGGGGCAATGCTTTCAGGAGGGAGACGAGCACATGGAGCTGATGTGGAAGAGTGGGGCGCTCGTCTGCCAGAGGCGCATGGGCTCACTGTGCGTCGCCTCCACTCTCTGTGTCAGCATGCCCTGCACACTCATGGACACAACGGTGGTGCAAATATGTACAGAGGAGAATTAACACGCCCCCTTGGCCATGAGTGCGCTGGGTGTGCATCCAAGATGATGGAGTTGGAGTTGAAGTGCGGTTGAAGGAAGGGCTTTGGTGAGAAAATCGGCTACCTGAGTGGCACCACTGATGGGAAGAACTTGCACTGTGCCGGCTTCAATGGCTTCCCTGACAAAATGGTGTTCTACACTGATGTGCTTTGTGCGTGGATGCAACACACCATCATTCTTGGCGATGCGACGTACGGCAGAGCTGTCGCTATGCAGGGGTACAGCAGACGCGTTCAAACCCAATTCCTCAAGCAAGCGTGCCAACCAGATGCCCTCACACGCGGCTTCTCCTAGTGCCATGTATTCTGCCTCAGCCACACTGCGCGCCACACACAATTGTTTTGCGCTGCGCCATGACACAGCCGTGCCCCACACACAAAACACATAACCACCACGACTGTGAGCCTGACGATCACGTGCATAGTCACTGTCACAAAACCCATCCAACAACGGACTCTGTGTGGGAGCAAACACCAGACCAGAGCCAGCAGTGTCCAACACGTAGCGCAGCAGCTTCAGCAATGCCTTGTGATGCGTGGTGCATGGCTGCTGACCAAACTGAGCTAGCACGTTGACGGCACAGGATATGTCTGGGCGTGTGGTGGATGCAAGATATGAGAGACTGCCAGTGATCTGTCAGTAGAGAGTGGGGTCGCAGTCCGGTCCGTAGTCAGTAGTACGTGTGTCAAGGAGATGGGCGTACACATCAGGACTCATGGGTGAGTGCTGTCGTGGGAGATGTTGTACAAGATGCTGGAACCGTGTCGTGAGATGTGCCGAGAATCGTCCTTGATGCAAAGTGAGCGTGCGTGCAACCCTGTTTCTGGTGATGGTCATTCCCAAGAAATTGCTTGCTTCACCCAAGTCTGTCATGCTATAGTGCCCAGTGAGAAGTTCCTTTGTGCGTGTGATGAGTGAGAGCGATGGAGACAAGATAAGCAGGTCATCGACGTAGACTAGCAGTGCCACTGGTACACCAGCGTCCCAGCGGATGAAACAAGATGGATCACACACGCTCTGGATGAAGCCACCAGTTTCTAGGGTGCTACTAATCTCTTTGTTCCAAAACCTTGGCGCTTGTTTTAGCCCATAGAGAGCTTTCAGCAGTAACCACACGCATTCAGTACCATCCTCAAAACCTTCTGGTTGTTTCACATACAGCTCCTCTTCCAGAGGACCATTAAGGAAGGCATTTTTCACATCCATTTGATGAATGTCCGAGTCTTCACGTGCAGCCACGGCGAGAAGTGCACGACTGGTGCTGTACTTACCGACTGGAGCATAGGTGTCAGTGAAGTCTTGTCCTGGTATTTGGTGGAACCCCTTTGCCACCAATCTGGCTTTGTATTTTTCAATCATACCCGCCAGATTTCTTTTGAGCTTGAAGACCCACTTCACATCTATCGCCTTTCGACCGGGTGGAAGAGGAACAAGTTCAAACACTTTGTGGTCAAGAAGTGCATTGATTTCAGCAACCATGGCCTTTTCCCACTCTCCTGCGTCAGTGCGCCCCCTTGCCTCAGTCAGATTTTGGGGTTCGGCATCACCATGGTTGGTGCTTCCA
>SZWC01001902.1:191868-206340 GCA_023375785.1 Penium margaritaceum
CTGATGTTCTATCCCTTGTGTTTTCAAGACTGCTGTCAAGGGACCCATGAATTCCCCACCTCTGTCAGTACGTAGCTTCAGCAGCTTGCATTTTGTCTGGCGTTCTGCCAGAGGAATCCATTCAGTGATAGCCTGTTGGGTGTCCACTTTGGACTTGAGCAGAAAGGCCCAGCGGAACCGACTAAAATCGTCTGTCAGTGTTAGAATGTATTGTGAGCCGTATTGGATAGAGGGTACGGGCATTGGTCCAGTGAGGTCAGCATGGACCAATTCAAGTGGAGTTGTGCTGTCCCTCTCTGACTTGGGGAAAGTCTGTCTGTGGGACTTGCCCTCATGACATTCGAGACATGAGTCTGCTTTAAGACCGTGGGGGCAGTCTTCTGGGCTGAGCCCATGTGCAGATGAGTTTTTCAGCATGGCAGTGATCAGGTCAGTGTGAACGTGTGCAAGACGACGATGCAGTAGTTCTGTGTGCTGTGCATCAGTTGCCGTCACGATGTGTGCTTGTGGACGCCGTGAGTGTGTGGGAACAAGGGGAAACAGGGTCAGACGATAGAGCATATCAGCATGCAACGACCCATCGACCAGAAGAGCCCCAGCAGAATCAAAGAGCATGCATCTTTGCTTTTGCGTCACTGTGGACATGCTGGCCTGGCGGTCAAGCTGTCTTCCCGACAACAGATTCACTTTCAACTTGGGCACATACAACACACCGGTCAGCCATATTACCCCGCCCGGAGCCTGCAGTGCCACCGTGCCCACACCCTCCACCACCAACACCTCCCCTGAGCCAGTTTTTACTCCCTTCACATCATGCACAGCATACAAGGACACAAACAGCGACCTGTGCAGCGACATATGATGCGAAGCAGCAGTGTCAAACAGCCATTCATGCATCGGCAGCGTGTGTGATGTCGTGACATGTGTGTGACCTAAACGCTGACCTGACCCCTGTGGTGTGGCGGTGGGCTCAGGAGGCTGCAGCTCCATGGGAGTCATCCAGCCAATGGGTGGTGCTGCATACGGCTGCTGTGCGTCTGCCACCTCTGTATACGCGCGCTGTACCCATGCCGGTGCGGGTGTAGGAGGGGTGGAGATGAGTGTCACATAATACGGACCCTGATACATCGGCAGTGGTCCCAGGGTCATCAGCGGCATCACCTGCGGCTGCAGCAGCGACGGCCCAAAGGTGGCAGCGCCAAACGGGGTAGAAGCGCGTGGTCCAGCAGGAGCCTGTGTCGACCAGGCTGGCGACTGCAGCTGCTGGCTCTGATGCGGGCGAGCGATCGGTGGGAACTGCTGCTGCTGGGCTGGCGGGGTCATAATGCGCCGAAGCTCTGCACACGCTCTCCAGAAGTGTCCCGCCTGTCTGCAGTAGTTGCAGGTGCGTCCTCCTGTCCCCCGTCCCTGCCCTCCTCCTCCGCCAGCCTGTGCTCCTCTGCCTCCTCCACCACGACCACTCCCATGTCCAGTGCATATGGGTGCACTAGACACTGCCTGATGCGCGAAAGTACTGGGTGTTGGGATGTCGGCTTCACGTGCTTCCCCACGCAAAATGTCCTCGTAGTGCCGAAGCTCCTCAAACACCTCAGCTAAGTCTGTACTTTCTATGTCGGTAACGCAGAGCCGACGCAGCAGGGTCCGCCGAAACTCCCTGTACGGTTCTCCCAGGTGCAAGAGAACCGGATCCAACCATTCCAACACAGAGCAAGGAGCCCCAAGACCCAGGATGCGGCGGCGGATGTCCAGTGCGGCATCCCAATATTCTGCAATGGGTGCCCCCGGTTTAGGGTACAGCCCTCGCAGCCTGTCGCGCAGAGTTATCACTAATGCCATCCCGCGCTCTTCCTGCCGTGTGGACAAGTGCTGCCACGCTTCATGTGGACATGCTGCGCCGCTACGTGGGTTAGTGGGATCCTCACCTTTGCCACCGAAGCGGAGATGTCTGATGGAGTAGGCTTGATCGTCGGGGAGTGCGCGCACCAAAGCATTGAAGGCTCAAAGGAGGACGCGCTCGTCCGCGTCATCGGCTGCTGGTGCGAGATAGATTTCCTCGAAGCCAAACTCTGCTGCCCACGCGAGGAAGATGTCCTTCCAAGCGAGGAAGTCCCGCGTGCCAAGTGCCGGAGGCGTGAGGTCTGTTTGGGCCATCACCTTGGACAACTCTTCCCACGTCACCGTCGTAGCGGCAGGTTGGTTCGAGGGGCGGCTGGCGTTGGGATTGCTGTTGCCTTCCGGCACCGATCCGACGTTGCTCATGGTGGCGGGGTGATGGTTCTCTTATCTCCTTGTGCTTCCACTATCAATCCTAGAGACGGAAAGGGACGGCCTGTCCGCTCACCCCTTTTGGCCCTCTGTCCACTCTTGGACAGTACGTGCTAGGAGGGCACGCCCTTGCGGCGTGTCTCTTTGTCGTCCGCTTAGGGACGTCTCGCTTGACGGTGGACCTTGGCGGGCATCGCCCCCTAGGTCACCGCGGCTGCACTCCTTCAGCTCCTCTCCAACGTCGCGGAGGTCTCTGAGCCCTCTACAGCCTGCTTCGACGGCCCTGGCTTGCTATTGCGGCTCAGTCACGAGCCGTCACCTTCAAGCTTCGTTTTTGCGGCCGCCACTCTAAATCGCAGTTTGCAACTGCTCTCAATGCTTGTGCCCAGCGTTCTGGGCTCTGATACCATAAGAATCATTCTATGGTTCGAATGCAACTTGTCCCATGCTGTTCGGTGTACGTATGTGTGAGCTAGGGTAGGTGGAGTGCGGCCATGGATCTCAGTCAAGAAAGAAGTACAAGTGCTGTAAGGGAGCGAACACAAGAGAGGCCGGGTGAGTCTCGCTAGTCGAGCTCACCCGTCGGCCGGTGAGCGAGGCTCACCGGCACTCACAAAACCCCCACGTGCGGAAACCTACGCGCGGCCCCTAAATCAACCCTAGGCCGGTTCTGAGTTTGAGCGTGTCCTAGGCTTGTCTTCGATACCCTTGTTACACATGCAGGACTAGTCTAGGTTCAGGTTCACAAGTATCAGCATATGGCAAGTCAGATATCATGGACGAAGCTAGGTCATCAAGGAAGGGGCCGGTGAGGCCTCATCGAGTAGGGGCAATGCTGTCAGGAGGGAGACGAGCACATGGAGCTGATGTGGAAGAGTGGGGCGCTCGTCTGCCAGAGGCGCATGGGCTCACTGTGCGTCGCCTCTACTCTCTGTGTCAGCATGCCCTGCACACTCATGGACACAACGGTGGTGCAAATATGTACAGAGGAGAATAAACAGAGAATACTCTGATTGCACAATCTTAGAGAAAAGAGAACCCATAATCCCAAGGAGAATCACCATGTGCCCATTGCTAGCACACAAAGGTATTTCCTCACCAAAAACGTAAGCAGAGGTACCTTTTTCCTAGTAAAAATACTCTGACAAGGAAATCCAAGAATCAAGGACCTTTTGGATATTTGTCCCATCAGGTCTTAACCGAGCCAAAGACATGGAGCCGTCCCCCATGGTCACCCAAACACGGGAAGTCGATGATCCCATAAATTCTGACAATTCATATCTCCCAATCTGATCCTTATATCCACATGTAACTTGGACTATAGACATTTTCCCACATGATCTTTTCTATTGGTTTTGTTTGATTGATGATCGATGCAAGCATCTAGCAGTTTCTTGGAACTTGCTCCTGTGATCCTGAAACTGAGTCAGATGACCTTATTCCCAACAGTGGAGTGCCAGATAAGTCTCAACCTCAAGGTCATCTGCACACGCCTGCTGAAGGTAGAATTGCGTCGTTATTCAACAAGGCACAATGGTAGCAATAGTAGCACTAAAGCAACTTTTGTGGCCATTGCTTCATGGAACTAGCACCAATTGTCGTCTAGGTAGTAGAGAAGCAAGAAGAAAGACAAATTCCAATACTATTAGAAAAAGGGCACTAGGAGAAAGAGTGCTTCAAGCTCGAGAAGGACTAGAAGGAGTAGTATTATGAGTAGCAGTCATCACAACAACAACAAAGTAGTAATTTCCACAGTAAGATCTATCGTTGCAGAAGTTTGAACAACAGCAGCAGTAAAACCAAACTCGTGTTGGCCACTTTTGCAATATGAACGTGGTGAATGAGGTGGGTGACCACCTCTTCATGGCAACGTCAGACATGTAGGTGAAAAAGGCGGATCTGTCATTGCACTAGGACCAAGGATGCAGCAAGAGTCTAGTGAACCACAAGAACTTGTTGGGAAATGGGCCATGCGGCTCAGTTTCAGGTCTAGAGGAGAAGTTCCATGAAACCAAGAGGTGCCTGCTCCAATGGACAATCTGAGTGGCAAAATGTCAACGGCCAAGGTTTCAAGCCGATCCAATGGTCGAATTAGGGAGATAGGAATTCTTGGAATTTCCAAGGTCATCGACCACCAGTGTCTGGGTGACCATGGGGGACGGCTCCATGCCTTAGGCTGAAAGAAGAAAAAGGCAAGAGGTGCAGGGTCAAGACCTGATGGGACAAATATCTAAAAATGGACTAGATTCTTGGATTTCCTTGGCAGAGTTTGCTAACTAGGAAAAGAGGTACTTCTCTTTCGTTTTTGGGTGAGGTGAGATCCTTGTGTCTAGTCATGGACACATAGAGATTCTCCATGGTATTGTGGGTTATGTGACGACTAGGAGTGTGCCATGAGAACATTTTTGGCTCTCAAGGTTGTGCATGAGTGGTCAACCTGATTGCCAGGCTGATTTCCTCTTGTGTGAGATTAAGGAATCTAGTATTTGAACCTTAGCCTCCATGACTAAGTGGCATGGCTTGTGAGAGGGCTGACTTGCCCAAGCTTTAGCTCTATATGTAATCCATCATTTGAGTGATACAACAAAGATTATTCAGTATAACTGATGCCTTTGGAGTCCAACATGCTCGGTGCTCCATGGTTACCTCTCTCCTCCAGATCCAACACTTCATATCAGAGCCAGATTTTGCTAGTTTTGAGCTAGCACTAGCCATTATGTTGAGAGTGATGCATTAGGATCAGACTTTGAGCCAATTTCATTATCAACCATTGGATCTTTAAACGTGTGAGATAAGCTTTCCAACCAGCCCAGAATCACAAAGACTAAACAGTCAGATGCAGAGTTATGCTCAAAACATGGTCGGCCAGGGTTGCTCTCTTCTCTATGAGTACGACAATTGCCTTGTAACGACCAGGAATCTATTGTTTCTTGTTCAAATTCAAAAAGTAGCATATGCTAATGAATTTTTTTTTCTAGCAAATTCTCCTGGTACAAAAATCTTTGCATTCCAAGAGTACATTTGGGAGAAACGCCGGTTACAAGTTGGTTAGTCTGAGCTAGATTAAGAGTAGTACCATACCCTTTTTCCAAAGGGCATATCTTTCAAAATCCTCTTTTGATGACCCTGCTTCATGCGTCCATCTGATAGGTTTTGAGCTAGCTTTTCAAGTGGTGGGTTTTTTTTCTCCAAATGCCCACTGTAATTGCATCTACGATTGATTTTCTGTTAGAAAGATTTCTCGCAGAAACAACAATGGAAGTAGGAATAGGGCCGCTACTCAAAGGCAATGTTGAGCATCATCAAAGCTAAATATGGTAGCAACATGCGTGGTAACAGAAACCTGGCCCTTTGAGAGGCTGGAAGGATGCACCAACTTCACATTTTCAAGGATCTGTACCCTTCTCCTTTTGGAGGAGAGGGGCTTGTCGGAGGTGGTGAGCGGCGACGTACCTGCTCCAAATTAACAGGAAAAAGGTATCACTGTAGTGCAAGAGGTGGCAATGGAGACCCCACAAAAAGGTGCAGTGGATGCACGTTCATCTAGTACTTTAGCAGCGGTGTTTGAGGAGTAGAAGAAGTGGGACAAGCAAGCCTACCGGTTGTTTTTCAACACAACCCCCATCTTCAGTTTGTGAGTGACAAGGCTCCTCATAGGATGGATGGGATACGTTGTGCAAGAAGTATGAGAGGAAGAATTCTGCATTACTCATGCTTTTGGAGGAGAAGATGATGGCATTGAAAATGCTGGGTGGTAACAAGATGGAGGCGTACATGGATGGGGCAAAGGATCTAGGAAAGCAGCTGAAAGGGACCAAGAACCCTATGGAAGAGACACGCTTCATCCTCCTCTTGCTGAGGGAACCCCCAACAAGCTATGAAATGGTGCAAGAGACGCTAGAGTGCCAGCCAACTCTTGCACTTGACTTTATCTGCACAAACTTGGTATAAGTAAAACTGTGGAAAAATGTAGGAATGCGCAACAGGTGGCGCAATAGTGCAGCACTTTTTTTGGTAATGGGCTCACGCAACCAGCAGCAGTCGCAGTCTAAGCAGTAGGGAGGCAAAAATAAAGGCAAGTACCACTTCTTGTACAAAGTGGGATAGTGTAAGAAAGAGTGCTTCGAGTTCAAGAGGGACAAGAAGGAGGAGTAGTAGCAACAATCATCCTAGCACCAGCAGGAGCAATAGCCTTCAGAGCAACATTCACAACAGCGTCAACAGCAGAAAAACTAGGCTCAAGTAAGCCACTTTGGCAACATGAATATAGCCAAAAAGGTGCACGACCGCCTCTTCATGGTGAAGTCTGACATGTCGCAGGTGGAGAAGGTGCATTCGGCATGGTTCAAGGACTGAGGGTGCACTAAGATTAAGACGCACCACAAGGAGTGGTTCTCACAATTGCTATCTAATCCCCCTTAACCTATTTCTTTAGGTAGTGATCAGGTGGTGTATGTTGGGGGTGTGGGATTGTGAAGATAAGGTTGGAGACCTCGCGTGCCATTGAAGTAGGAATCTTCCATGGGGTGTTGTAAGTATCTGATGGTGCATTCAACTTTCTCTCGTTCTCTTTTCTCGGAAACAGAGATGTGTGCGTTGTGTTTGATGATGACTGCGGCTACATTTGTGAAAAGGAAAGAGGAGAGGCGTAGGCCAGGTCGGTGAAGGAGGGCGACATGTACCACCTACTGGGGAAACTAAGATCTCGTGTGAGCAAAGTCTTACAACAGTGGTGCAGCAAAACATGGTAAGATCTGGCATGCGCGCTCTGGCCACATTGCCATGCTTTCCTTGCACTAGCTTCAAGCAAAGAAGATGGTGTGTGACTTGTCCACCATCTCCAAGTTTGAGCAACAGTTATACATCGACTGTTTGGAGGGGGAGTAGCATCGAGAGGGGTTTTTCTGGAATATGGAGCGTGAAAAGGAGATGTAGGAGCTATTCCACACGGACTTGTGTGGCTTGATGCAGCCCAAGAGCTTTAGAAGCTCTAGGTATCTCCTGACTTCATTAGTGATTTCAGCCAATATGCTGTTGTGTACTTCCTGCCTTCCAAAGACAAGTGCTTTAATAGATTTAAGGATTTCAGGGCAATGGTGGAGAGCCCGACTGGAAAGAAAATTACGGCGCTGCACAGTGTCCGTTGTAGAGAGTATCCAAGCAAGGACTTCAACAAATACCTCACAATAGACGGTACCGAGGCATAGCATACCGCCCCATACTTGACGTAGCAGAGCGGTGTAGCAGAATACCCCAACCGTACCATCATAGAGTCGGCACGGTGCATGCTGTACGCGGCTCGGCTTATCTACAACGTTTGCGCCAAAGTAGTAAGCATCGCGGTGTACATCAAGAACCACGGTCTAACAAAGGTGCTGGATTGGATTACACCATACAAGGTGTGATTTGGAAGGAAGCCAAGTGTGGGTCATGTTCAAGCGTTTGGTAGCTTGGGAAGAAGAAGCGCTAGTAGTTGGACACAGAGAGCACACCCATGTTGATGATCGGCTATGACCTAGCAAGCAAGGCATATTGCGTCTATTAAAGGGATACTGGCCGCGTCATCATCTCGAGGGATGTCGTCCTTAATCAAAGCAACGTCATCACCACCAACATTGTTTGTGAAGAGGCATCAGAACCAGCAACTTACAAGGGAGCGGGAGCAGACAACTTTCCTGACCCTGTCCCTCTTGATCCTTCCTCTACTATTATAGTGGGAGGACCAATCTACTCTCCCATGTCTGATGTACCAAATAGAGCGGCCTCATGGGCAGATGCAAAGGAAGGAGATGCAATTCACAATATAGGAACAGTTGTACTATTAGCATTGCGCCAGCCACCCGCTAACGCTCGATAACAAGGTTGTAGGCATCCTCTCAGGGTATTCTACAAGCCTGATGAGCAGACTCAGATGAACAAACATGTTACAAGGAGGCTATAGCTGCAATTAATGAAGCATATTGGACACAAACTATGTAGGAGGAGAAACAATCCCAGCCCAACGACACGTGGGAGCTGACTGAGCGTCCACATGGGTGCAAGGTGATCAAATGCAAGTAGATGTTCAAGAGGAGTTGGGGTATAGATGGCAAACCCAGAATTTACAAGGAAATGCTGAGCGCGAAAGGCTACTTGAAGCCGGAAAGCATCGACTACATGTAGACTTTTGCCCCTGTTGTAATGTTTGCCTATGTGCAGACTTTTTTCTCTTATGTAGCTGCAAAGGACTTTGAGCTCCACCACATGGATGTGAAAAATGTATTCCTGAACGATGCCTTAGAGGAGGAGATCTACATGGAGTATTCAAAGGGGTTCATCATGGATGGCAAGGTACACCTCATTCGTAAGCTCTAAAAGTCACTGTAAAGCCTCGAGAAAGCGTTGCATGCTTCAACCTTGAAGTTGGATGCGACATTGCACTGCATGGGATTTGACCTTCGTGCGTGCATGGTGCTCTGGATTATTGGCAAGTGCGATTACCCTGTGGTTGTTGATGCGTCCAAGTATATAGACTTTTGCACTCCCACTCATCTCTGCCATGAGACATTGGAGCAAAACTACTTCCTTTGCTCCAAATTTGAGAGACATGTACTCATCTTCTATGCTTGAGATTGCCAAAATGACCTGTTGCTTGCTACACCAGCTTATGGCACCCCCATTCATGAAAAACAAATGTCTTGAGATAGACTTACGGTCCTCAGGGTTTGAAACCCAATCTCCACCTGTATAGCCGATGATGTTGTAGCTAGGTGATGCCGATGTTCATGGCTCCCATAAGGTTGCAGAAGATTTGCTCCACCACCTTCTAGTGCTCAGGTCCAGGGTTCGCCGTGTACTTGCTCACAGTACTCACAGCTTGTGTGAGATCCTGTTGGCCTGAGGGTGAGTGTGTACCCTAGAAGGTCCCTAGCAGTGGCTGGTTCACACCACCAACTGTTTTTGGAGAGACTGAAACTGTGGAGGCATTTAGTTCTAAGGATGGCAGATAACTGGTCACAGAATGGGGCAATAGTTTTTGGCCTGAATCGACTGGAAAGAAAAACTTGATCAAGGCTCACAAGCAGTGGCATTTCATGGCCACTGATCTAAGCTTTCCAAAACACCAAAGCATGCCAGATTTGGAGCTTCCTAGCAGATTCTATGGCTTCTAGAGGGGCCCTTGGTAAGCTTTCCTTTTCCCACCTAGGAAGGCATCCCTTCCTTCCTCTAAAAGCTTCTGTCCCTTCCTAGATTCCTCGGCTTGCTTCTAGTAGGAGGGAAGGTATCCAGAAGACCAAGACACCTCTAGATGCCTTGTAGGACAAGTCACCCCTTGTAGAAGGTGTGCCTCCTTCCAGAACCCTCACCTGGTCTTATAGAAACTCAAGGAGGAATTCTAGAGTTTGAGCAAGCTTCCTGGCATCTATTTTTCATTCCCTTGAGGCAGGGCATAAATAAATCTTGTGGGACTTGAACCTGGGCCCCTCCTTCTAGACGTGAACACCATTAATCACTAAGCCACGAAGGCTTGTCTTCTTGGTGTTCCTTTTTGGAATCACTCCTGCCATTGTGAGGAGCATCTCTCCAACAATCTCCCCAGTGTTGACCTCCCCACCCCGAACCCCGGTACATCAATGTGCACCCCGGCACATCGGGGTGATGGGTGTCACATCGGCACATCGGCCACCACGGCCACCACGGCACATCGGTTAGATGTGCCCATGGGGGGGGGGGGTGGGGCTGGACAGAGCTGTACACATCTAAAGTCCAATTTGCCCAGGGTGTGTTTCAGGTCAAATTTGAAGATAAACAGACTGTGGTCATATTTCATGCTCATCCCATACTGAAGGCTGCAACATTGCTACTAAGCCAAGGAGTTAAGCTGTCAAATCACAATTTGGATAGAATGTTCTAGTGTTGCTCATCTAATTGAGACTACATTTCAACATTTCATTTGGCACACTTAGTCAAATATTGACATTGCACTTTAGCATTGCATTTGGTTGAATTGTAGGCACAGCTATCAAAGAGGTGCAACATTGTAGTTTCAGCATTGGAAAAAAGATAGAGGTTTAAGCATGGGAAACAAAAGCAGTCTAGCGCTGAACACGCTTCCCCACCTTGCCAGTCACATTCAGCACAGCAACACCTTTCCCTTTCCCACCCTTGCTACTCCCTGCATCACCTCCCTTCCTAGCCTTTCATGCACCTACTGCTGCTCCAGCCCTCAGTGTAGCAGCTGCCTTGGGTGCCTTGGCTACATTTGCTGCCTCGGCTGCCTTAGCTTCCAAGGCAGCCTTTGCTGCCATGGCTGCCTTTGCAGCCAGGGCAGCCTTGGCTACCTTTGCAGCCCTGGCCACCTTGGCAGCCTTCCTTGCTTCAACTGCTCTTGCTGCAGATGCAGCCAAGGCTGCATTTGAAGCTGCACCATCACCCATCTCCTCCACTTCAGTGCCTTCATCTCCTCCACCGTCCGCATCTCCTCCAGCCCCCAACTCATCTTCAGCTGCATCCTCCTCTCCAGTCCCACCTCCAGCTCCATCTCCATCTGTACCTCCTTCTCCTTCCCCAACATCAGTCCCTTCCCCAGTCCTGTCTGCAGCCCCTCCAGCAGCCCCTGCTCCCCAAGTAGCAGCTGCCCTGCTCTCGCCCTCCTCCAGAAGCTTCTCCATGTCCTTCCGTGTGCGCACCGCCCGTGCGAAGGATGGCAGATCTTCAGCTGCGGCTTCCTGAGCAGTCATGTTCACCTGCTGCTGCTGCGTTTCTCCATCACCCCCTTCTTCAACCTCTCCCTCCATATACACCTCTTCATCCTCCACCATCTCCTCCTCAGAGCTTTCATCTCCTGCTCCTTCCTTGCCCTCTTCCTCCACCCCGACATCTGCCACCAGCTCGCCATCCTCCTTGCTGTCCGACTCATCGGGCACCATGAAGTTGATTGGCTTGCAGCGCCGTGCGCTTGCCTTGTACTGACGCCGCAGCCGCATGTTGCAATGCACCAGCATCTTCAGCATGCTGACCTTGAGACGGTTGCGGCGTGCCGTGTGAATCAGTTGGTGCGTCGAAAACGCACGCTCGTAGTTGGAGGAGGCGCACGGCTGCAACAGCACCTTGATTGCAAACTCTCAAGGCGTGGGAAGGTGCGCCAGGTGCAGTGAGGCCCACTCGTATGGCGCCATTGCTGACGTCACCACCTTTGCCACGGCAGCCCGCGCCTTGTCGCTTAGCCGCTTCCTCGTCAATGGGATGACGTCGGTGGTCATCCGGCCCTGCTGAAATGCCGTCAACTCCTTCTGCAGCTCATCCTTTTTTTTCTCGGGCACGAGTGCATCCACTGTCGTGGCCCATGCCTGCACCATCTCAACATTATCGCCAAGGTCATTGCCGAAGTGACGCGGGTGAACACGGCGCGCAGCAGCATACAGTGGGCAGTTCATGTCGGCAGTCTAACGCGCTTTGAGGCGTTGCATGGCGTGCTTCACGGGGGCGTGCCCCACCTTTGCAGGCTTGCGGCCGCGCGGCTGTGACAGTGCATGCAGCTCACCCATGCAATCAAGCAGCCCTTTGTAAATCTCTCCTGCTGCTCCACCTGGCGTGTCTGCAATGCGGAGCAACTTCACCAACGGTGCCATCAAGTCCCTCAGCTGCCTCACCTAAACCCAGAACACGCGGCGCTGCACCAAAACCCGCACTACTTTCTTACGCTGCTTGAACATGCCATCCCGCTGACTGCCCATAGCCGCCCAGCTCTCATGGTTGACGAGCTTAAGCAAAAACGGACGCATGTCAATGAGGCGCTGCAACATTGCATGTGAAGATGCAAATCTCATGTCACAGCGTGCATGCAGCACCCGCCCGCCTGACAGCTGCTTCAACCATGTGTGCAGCATATCATTGTTGCGGAAAAAAGTGACGACCTTCTCAACCCGTGACAGAATTGCACCACCCCAGTCTGTCTTACCAATATCCTTGAGCACCAGGTCGCACTTGTGCGCACAACACCCCTGCCACAACAGCTTCGGGTACTTAGCTGCTAGGTCCTGGAATGCGCGCTTGTTGACAGCGGTGTTGTCGCACACAACTGACACCATGTGCTTCAAACCCACAACCTCCACCGCCTCCTCAATCATTGCGGCCATGTGGGAGGCATTGCGGACTTGTCCACTGGCGTCACGAGAAAACACGTGGCATGCCCCCTTGGCGTTCACCGCCATTGCATTGTAAATGGGCCTCTGCTGCTGATCCGCCCACTCGTCGACAGCCACGGTCACTCCATAGATCGGCCACCCCTGCTTCAAGGAGGCATCCTCTACCTCCAGCTTGGAGTCCAGCGTCGGCAGTAGATCGCCAACCATTGTACCCCGGCTTGGAGGCCGAAATNTGGGAGGCATTGCGGACTTGTCCACTGGCATCGCGAGAAAACACGTGGCATGCCCCCTTGGCGTTCACCGCCATTGCATTGTAAATGGGCCTCTGCTGCTGATCCGCCCACTCGTCGACAGCCACGGTCACTCCATAGATCGGCCACCCCTGCTTCAAGGAGGCATCCTCTACCTCCAGCTTGGAGTCCAGCGTCGGCAGTAGATCGTCAACCACTGTACCCCGGCTTGGAGGCCAAAACGATGAGTTGGTGTTGCGGCTAGTGCGCACCACCTCGTTCCAAAGCGGCTCTCGGGTGAAGCTGCTGGGCAGTGCTCCACATAAGTTTGACGATGGACATTTGGCAGCTCTTGTTGGCAGCGGCCTCGCAATGTGGTCGCATCGTGGTCTGGACCATACCGGCCATCCTGTTAACGTCCACCAATCTGACGGGCTGCTGGGGGTATAGCTGGTGATGCTGCAGCTGCTGCTGTGCGCATAAATCTGCTGCACGGTGCAATGCCTCATCCTGCTGTTGACGCATCTGTTGGTCCACGGAGCTGACACCGTGAGACTCCAAGCCTGGACCGACACCTGTATCAGCTTCGTCGTCTCCAGTAGGGAGCCCTGCACGGCAGAGTGACTCCTCCCGTTGCCGTTTATCAAAAAGGATGCCCCACGACACGGGCTTGTGGGAGGTTCCCCATGAATCCCCAAGCCCATTGTACAAACGGGGAAAGGCTGGCTTGAAGTCTGCAGATGGCCGAGGGGCCCTCTCAAGGCCTAGCACGTCTCTTGCATGTGGCGGCAGGAACGGACACACGGCGATGTTGCCGTTGGGGATGCCGAAGTGACCTCGAATCCTATCGCAGGTTCCGCTCAATGTAACGCCACATGAGCCGCAATAGAAGCCTGGCTTCTTTGCGGGAGTAGGAACGGGCCGGCAGTGGCGGGAGAGGGCAAGTTGGAGAGAATCTCCATGGAGGAGGGTTGTAGTCCGCGTTGGTGAGGCGGTAGGCTGATGCGGCAGATGTTGATGAAGGCAGGGACGACGACCCCATGGCAGACAAGGACATGGGAGTGAGCCGCCGGGGTGCCATGGCTTAGGTCTGCTGGTCTCCACACGGAGACCACTCGTGTGCCCGGCTGGGCACACGTTGAAGTGCAGAGAAGTGACAACGAGCAGAGAGTAGTGTTGTTACTCGCGCTAGTACGTGTTGCTCGCCGTTGCGAGCTGCAGTGAACCTCAGATGTTTGCGTGCAACCGCGGTTCATGCACTCATCTGACAGTCCATACTCACGATGTGTGCTGTCCGACAAAGCTAGGATGCATGAGCATCGAACGCTCGATGAATCCATCCGACGGCAGCCCCACGACGTATGTATTGGACGGACGACGATAAGAGCATCCATGTCCACGCTTTTTATGTGTTTACAGAAACGACGTCCCCATGGTTTACTTTTTAAAAGCAGACAGCCACGTTTACAATGCTGGTTTGCGGTGGTAAGTGTATGATTCTAAATTCGAAAGTCATGTATCCTTTCAAGCCGAATACACATGAAAAACAATCTGTACATGGGGTAGTTGATGGTGAACAGACTTCATCAAACCACATCGCTGAAGTGGCGCATGAACGAACGCCGGTTGGCTGCATAAAAATCCTGCCAACTTGTCTTATCATCAACTGATATCACACAACCATAGACAATCTTTTGAATTTTGAAATTGAAACCACTGATCATGAAGTACATAGGGAGGGAGGAGGAGGGGGGGGGGGTCATACCCCAATATGCGAGATGGGTGTACGTCGGTTGGTCCGGTCAAACTTTGTCATTTGGTCGGCGCACGGCGGGGGGGGGGGGGGGGGG
>SZWC01001902.1:217479-232608 GCA_023375785.1 Penium margaritaceum
TATGTATATGTACATATATGTATATGTATATGTATATGTTGATGTATATGTATATGTATATGTATAGACGTACACATATACATACACATGTTCAAATACATATGTATGCCGCTTTTCAGTTTCGAGATTCGCAGTATAGTTTTGGTCATTTTGCTTATGAGATACGGAGTAATTTTCGAGGCTTCGCTACATGTTACCTGAGACATTAGTTCATTCAGAGCGATGAGTCTTTCGTCGAGGGAGGTGGGTGAGCGTTTTATCGAAGGCAGCGTCTGAAAGTTGTCGGCCTGCATGTTCGACATTGGTCCTTTATTTCTGATTTGATTGTCGAACTGACTTTCAATGTTACATAATATAATGAAACCCTCTAATCTATGAACTACCGTTTGTCTCGCTCGGTCTCCTAACGGGCCCCAGGATTGCGTTGCCCGGCAGGAGACCGCGAACGACCAGCCGTTCATGCGGTGTGGCCGACGACACCACCGCAGGAATAAAAATTCCACTCAAACATTACTGAAAGTATTGCAAACCCATCTTTTGAAGGGTTTGCGATACTTTCTTTTCGCTTCTGCTGACATCTCCATGTCGACGGTGCTTGGTATGGTGCGTCGACATGCAAAATTTCTGTCGAGAATTGGATATATCGTTCTTATTGTGCGAGTCTCTGGCATGGCGTTGAAAATCTGCTAAGTCGTGGATATGGCATACTTATTATGCGGTCCATGGATATGGGGGATCTATCGAAAATTCGATGGGTATATGGTCACACCCCCGGAGTATTATTCCAAAGCTTTAAAGCAGTGCAAACATCTTTGCATTGCATCATTAAGTTTGGAAAAAACGCCGGTTGCAAGTTGGCTGGTCTGAGCAGGAGTAGAAACAGCTGCATACCCTCTTTTCAAAAGGACATATCTTTCAAACCTCTCTGTCAATGACTCTGTTTTATGGGTCCATCTGAAAGGTTATGAGCTCCATTTTTCACTGGTGGACGTGTCTTTTCCAGAATTCCAGACTTCTCGCCTGTACTCTCTATTTCCGACAGATGGATTTCTGGCAGAATGAGCACCAGAAGCACGGAAAGAGAAGCTACTCAAGGGCAGCAATACGTATCACCAAAGCTGAAAATGGTCGCAGCAGGCATTGTGAAATTAGCCCAGCTCTTGGAGAGGCTAGAAGGATGCACCAATGTTACGTTTTGGAAGATCCGTATCCGCCTCCTTTTGGAGAAGAGGGGCTCGTGGGAGATGGTCAGCAGCGCTGAGCCAGCTCAAATCCACAAGCTGAAAGCATCATCGTAGCCCAGGTGGTGGCAAGAAATACACCGCAGAAAGGCGCAGCAGATGCAAGTTCATCTACGACTGCAGCAGCAGCATACGAGGAGTGGAAAAGGAACAAGCAGGCCTACAAGTTGCTTGTGAACATCATCTCCAACCCGCATCTTCAGTATGTGAGTGACAAGACTACTACAAACGAGGGGTAAGATACGTTGTGGAAGAATTATTAGAGAAAGGATCTTTTATTTCTCATGCTTTTGGAGGAGACGATGACGGCATTAGAAATGCAGGGTAGTGAAGGGATGGAAGTTTACCTGGATAGGGTGAAGGATCTAGCAAAGTAGCTGAAAGAAACCGGGAATCCCGTGGAAGAGACTCAGTGCATCCTCCTCTTACTGGGGAGACTCCCAACGGGCTATGACACATACAAGTGACACTAGAGTGTCAATCAAATCTCGACCTTGATTTCATCTGCACGCACCTTGAGTAGGTAGAACTACGTTGCAATACAGGAAAGCAGAATGGAAAAAACTACAACGAGGT
Source organism: Penium margaritaceum (assembly GCA_023375785.1). Classification (NCBI taxonomy): domain Eukaryota; kingdom Viridiplantae; phylum Streptophyta; class Zygnematophyceae; order Desmidiales; family Peniaceae; genus Penium; species Penium margaritaceum. Next base: position 219,297 of record SZWC01001902.1, read on the forward strand.
TACTTTTATGGCAATGGGCTCACACAACCTACAATAGCAGTAGCTGTTTCGACAGCAAAGAGTTAAGGAGAAAGGCAGATGCCACTACTATCAGGAAGAGGCACACTATAAGAAGGAGTGCTTCAAGATCAATATGGACCAGATTGAGCAGCAGTAGTAATACCAAAAGATGTGGTCTCCACAAGAGCAGCAGCAGTAGTAGTGAGAGCAGCGTCAGCAGCAAAAACAGCAAAACCAGGTTGTAGTGTGCCACTTTGGAAACATGGAGATGGCCAAGAGTTGCACCACCTCCTCTTCATGGCAAAGTTATACAAGTCTCAGGTGGAGAAGGCGGACCTGGCATGGTACAAGGACTCAGGGTGGGTGCATCAAGAGACGGAAGTACCACAAGGAGTAGTTCTCGCAGTTGCTGTCAATCCACCCTCAACCTATTGCTTTAGGTGATGATCAAATGGTGAATGCTGAGGGGATTGGGCTTTTTGAGATGTGGTTGTAGACCCCATGTGGTATTGACGTAGGAGTGTTCCGTGGCGTGCTGTATGTACTTGATGTTACTGCGTTCTACCTTCTTCTTGTCTCCTCTTTCACCAACACAAGATTACACGTCATCTTTGACGATGACTATGGCTACATCCTTGACAAGGACACAAAAGAGGAGTTGGCCAGGTCGGTGAAGGAGGGCGACATGAGTTAGCTCCTTGCGTAAAAGTGACCATGTCCTAAAGGACACAGTGCGAGTGAGTGATTCTTATGGACTGCTATATGTGGAGCCATGTTTCTCAGGATAATTTGTTTTCCTAGGGGAAAAACTAGGAGTTGAGGGCAAGTGCCATTGTATTGGCCTTGTTTTCTAGTATATTGCCTTAGGCTGATTGACAAAGGTTTATGGGCCCGGTTTGACTAGTTCTAAGGCATGGTTGTACACGCTGTCTTGTCCTATTTTGTTTTGCAACATGCATAGGCTCTATTTGCTCCATCTGCTCCATCACCTTCAACGGCGGGTGCTGGCACTAAGCGAACATGGGCCAAGGACAAGCTCTTCCCTTGGAGGTACAAACCTCAAGTCCTAACCAAGATAACCTCTACCCTTGGAGGCACGACCTTGGGTTTGCTAGAGTGCATTATTCTCTGCTTTAAGGAGATCAACAATTAAGGGATAAGCAATGAATTTGCCCTTCCAAACGGGTCGCACAATGAATAGTCTTGAGCAGGTCCAAAATAGCATGTCAGAGTTCACAAGGATGGGTTTTTCTTTGTGGATATGGAAATTTGAGATTGTCCTGAGGGTACGTGGCTACTTGAAGATGTTCCTTGGAGAAGAGATGGAATCTGCAAGAACGAATGTTGGGTATACAACATGGAGCACTAAAAACAACATGGCGCTTGTATTTCTTGTGACAGCAGTACACGAAGCACATCATATCATCTCCATGGAATCATACATGCATCAAAGGCTTGCAAAAAGGTTGCATATATACATCAATCAAAAGCTCTTGCAAATTATCTCTTCATCCTTCAAAACTTTATTTCAATGAGGATAAGCAAGGGAGAGTTGATTTCAAACTTCCTCCCGCAATTTGAAGGACTAAAAACGCAAGTTACCCAAATGAACTAGGAAATTGACACCAACATGTACACCATGATCCTCCTCGTGCTACTTCTTGAAAGCTGGGGTCTTGTGGACATCGTCTTTGGCAGTTGGAACAAGGAGGACTTGAGACAGTTTTTTAGTACGTACGCAACTACGCCAAGCATCGCAATGGCAAGAAGGAAAAAATTCTGCATATGCTACACAGCATGGTGTCTGGTGTTTGAGGCCGGCATCGCTCAAAATGGACAACAAAGTTTAAGGACAGATCATGTTTAGGACTAGGCAGTTCACCCCAACAGCAACGCCAGTCTGTTGTGGAGAATGTGGCATGATTTTCTGTCATACGATCCCCTTGATCTTCATTCATTCCCAACAGCTGTCATTCTTGCTGCCGTTGTCACCTTGGAATGCCTTCACGTTCAACTCTATTTACCGCTCCACTGCCGCCACAAACTCATGCTGTTGTGATGTTGTCAGTCATACACAGTTGTACAGTTGGTTGTGACCACTCGGCCGTGTCCATGCTCGTGCAGATCCTTGAGGCGGACCCAGCTGGAGACAGAGTTCCCTGAGGTGATGCTCCACCCGCTGGAGGCAGCCTGGCAGCCTACCCAGTGTACCAGAGGGCTCCCACAGCCCACGGACTACGTTTGGAGGTCTTCAGGATTTTCTCGGTGGACAGCCCTGCCAGGCTGATTTACATGTTTGTTTTCTTACACTCTCCGGCTGTTCCCGGACGTAGGCGTGTGACCAGTCGTTGTGTTTGTCTTTTTGTCGTGCATCCGTAGGATCAGACGGCGCTCCGTTTGGACGCTTGTGTGCAGAATTATGGCCAAAACAGTGGTTTTGGGCCGGTTCAGGTTTGACAGGCACCGCCGTGTGCGCCACCCGCCATGAGCCACGGCGGCTATTTATGCTGTGGACCTGTAATTTGTTATTTCTCTCTGCATTTACTTCAGTTGAAGCTTGAGATACAAGTGCACGTGTCTCTCCCTACCCTTGCTGTCCCTTGCATGACCTGTGTGTCAACCAGCCAGACCCGTGCTGTCAGGCTAGCAAGCAGAAAGTCTAGGAAGCTTCCTAGAATCTTCTCACATGCATGGATACCAAGAGATTGCTCTTCCTCTTCACAATGTAGAGGTAGATCATGCGATTTAGATCATCAATGATAGTCACAAAGTAATCAGCACCCGTGATGAAGCTCTTGAGTGGTCTGCAAACGTTTGTGTACACCACCTCAGAGCAGTAAAGTTGATGTACTTTGCTGCTTCGCATGTTCCTTTTCCATCAAAAGGCTGCCTTGCTCCCATGTCAACCAGGCACAGCATGTACATTTCATTCTTGGCTGCATCGAGGCTCTTGACCTCAAGACCTTGTACAACTTCGTTTTTTGCCATGTTCCCCACAATGGAGGGAGTGATGTGACATAGACGGCGGTGCTAGAGGTTCATGTTAATCCCTCATTGTACATATTCCCTTTATGGTGTGGTCATGATTGCGCAGGGCATGCCGGTGTAGAGAGTGGAGGCGAAGCACCGTGACGGCACGCAATCCTCCAGCTCCACACGAGAGGTCGCCTCCATCCTGCCCACATGGCCCATCTCCATCTTGCCAGATCTTGACAGCATCACGTCATGCTCCGTCTCTCTTGTCTCAGATTCGCCCAAAACACAAGACGTGAAGAACTTTAGATCATCAAAGAAACGTTAGGACCACACCACGTCAACTTCTCTTGGCAAAGGGTTATGGGCCCATGGGTCTAATAGCCTCCTACGTTCACGTCTTCCGTAGTGCACGAGATCGTCATCTTGGACGTCCCCATGAGGTTCTAAGAATCCGTTGGAATAGCACCTGTGCACATGGCGGAGAAGGAGACGCAACCCATTCACAAGTATGCAGGCGGCCTGGGCTTTGGGCTATGGAAGTGGAAGTTTGAGCCGCACCTCTCGCATAATGCGTTGCTGGACGTCATGTTGGGAAAGGAGGTGCTCGCACAGGTGACTACTAAGGATGCGAAGGAGCAGGCCTTAGAAAAGGAGAACAAGGATGCGCTCATGCTCCTGGTGTCTGGGATAACCGAGTCGTAGTGGGATTACTTCCAAGGCTGTAAGTTGGCAGCCAAATCTTGCCAAAAGCTTTGCGCCATCCACCAATCCAAGTCGCTCACGAACAAAAGCTTTGCGATGAAGCGGCTCATGGTGAGAATCGAGGAGGGAGATGATGTCATCTCCGCCATGCAGCAGATTGAGTCGCTCGCTTTGCAATGCAATGATGTGGGGTGGAAGATCAACACACAGGTGCAGGCGATGGCCCTCGTCATGGCCCTACCTGGCACGTCTGGTCCACTTATCACCATTCTTGGAGGATGGTCGGAGGACAAGCTCACCTATGGCACGGTCACAGAGTACATCTGCAACGAGGCGCAGCAACGGAGCTGCATGGAGTCCTTGTCTTCCTCAACGGCCCTCATCACCAAAACACATGTTGGCGGAAGCGGGGGTGGAGGAAACGCCGGAAAAGGTGGCGGCAAGAAGGGCGCCAAGAGAGGTGAGTGCCACAACTACTACAAGGAGGGCCATCGAGGTCGTGAATGCCCGAAGGAGCCGAAGACCGGCAGAAAGAATTGCAAGGGAAGGTCACTCCTCAACAGCAACAAGAACCACTTCCTCGAGAAGGCCAACGGGCGGTGCTTGGATTCAAGGGCCAAAGAGCACACCGAGGTCAAGAAAGTGGGATTCGTCACCAATGAGAAGTCCTCCAAGTCGATGTTGGTCGTGAACGACAAAGTCAAGCTGGCCGCCGGCCAAGGCAATGTGGAGGTGGAAGTCGTGGTGGGAGGTAAGAAAGAGATGTGCACAATCCATTATGTGCAGCACGTCCCCAACCTTGCTGAAATCTTGAGTGTTAGTCTTTTGACGGACAAGGGATATGAGGTGCTCTTCCACAGGAAAGGCACAGTGGTACACATCGACCGCGACGACTTGGTCGTGCTAGAGGTGAAGCGTGAGGGTGATCTCTACATTCTGGAGACCAAGGTGGTCCCTGCGGCATCGGACGGAGCAGACTCACAGGAGAGCGTCGTCAACATGGCTAAGGGAGGAAGCGCTGATATGCAGCTTTAGCACCAATGGTTGGGGCATTTGGCGCCAGCAACCGTTAAGGAGATGGCAAAGTGCAACATGGTGCATGGCCTTGTCATCGACAATGCAGCAGACACAGTATCAAATGGAGCAGCGCATAAGAAATGCCAGCCTTTAATTTTGGACAAGGCGCGACGCGAGCCGTTCAACAAGAACAAGGCATGCGCAAAGGGCCTGCTCAAGGTTATGCACAATGACGTGTGTGGACCATTCAAAACACCGTCAAATAGTGGCCTGAGATACTTCGTCACCTTCATTGACAACTACACTAGAAAGCTCTACATGTACTTCATGAAGCAAAAAGGCGAGGTTCTCGACCGGCTCAAGGAGTACATCACAACGGTTGCGAGGCCTACTGGCCGGAATGTCTGAGCGCTACGTAGCGCCAATGGTGGAGAGTACGTGGGCTCCAGCGGGTGGATGAGGCAGCAGGGTATCAAGTGGGAACCCACTACGCCGTACTCACCACAGTCCAACAGAGTGGCAGAGTAGGCAAACTAGACGCTGTTCAACATCGTACGGACCATGCTTGTGGATGCGGGTTTGCCGCAAGGGTTTTGGGCAAAGGCTGTGAATACAGCAAGCTACACCATCAACCTCATCCCAAGAGCGGTACTGAAGGGTAAGGGCGGTTGGAAGACGCCGTAGGAGGTTTGGAGCGGGCGCAACCCAAACGTGGCACACCTAAAGGTGTTCAGGTTCATGGCACACGCGATGGTGCAGGTGGCACAACGACACGACAGCAAGTTTGAAATGTGAGCAAAGCCATGCTTGTTTCTCGGCTACGAGAGCGTACAAAAGGTGTATTGGCCCTGAGGCCCACGCATGCAAGAGATCATCCACAGTCGTGACGTCGAGTTTGACGACAAGTAGAGCTTTAGCACCACCAACAACGACATGGGCGTTGGAAATACTCCAAAACAGGGTGTGGTTCCTGCTCCTTGACCACGAGGAGGAGCCAGCGGACACGGAGGTCGATGATGCGGGGTCGGAGCGTGGCAATGCACCAGGTGCAGCAGCCAACGTGGAGGACTCCGACGACGATGAATCTCGGCTAGAAATCCGGCAGAGTGATCCGTCGAAGGAAGTACCGTGGGTGCCCAAGCGCGCATTCCCGCCAGAGTTCACGTCCAGCGTCGGAGCAAAGTACTCCGGATGCGTCATCCGTCTGGACGATGGTTCACACGAGTTTTCTAGTCTCCTCATGCTATGTGAGTAGACAATACGAGATAGTAACTTTTGCAAAGGGAATAACATGATTTTGCCTTTTGTTTTGTACATGGAAAAGATCACAACATGTATAGGGCTATTCATGAGATTTCCATAGCACAAAATTGCGCACAACTCGGCCAAACGTACCCCAAGATCCTCTTGTCAAATCGCAAGTCCCACCCACCACACGAGCCTGACGCTGCCACACGCCATGGCACCTTCCTTGAAGTGTGAAGCGCCTTTCCTAGAGCATAGATCCCATTACACATGATGTATGGGTCACCTGCACTGTTTTGACGCACCTCCTCTACGTTTGGGTCAAGTTTGGTGATGGTATGTGACGAGGTTTGAAACCTGTATGTGGACCTGCAGTCAGAATTTTGACTAAGTCCTTGGGTAACAAAACGTACTTCTGAGCTTCGAACGTCGAGCCATGATTTTGGCTAAGTCCCTTAGTAACAAACTAAAGTACAGGATCCGGTGGATTATCCACCAGACGCCTCGGCAGACCTTTCGGAACAAAATCTCCAGATGGTACTTTTGTTACTTGGTGCGATCGATTATCCACCGGATTTTAAGTCGCAGCCATCTCCCAGAGCCGCTACACGCACCCCGACTCTGGAAGGCCATATCTGCCTTGGTACTTGTCTGATTCCAGTGAAACAACTTCCACCAGAGTAAAAAACTTCTCCAATTCACAATGAAGTCATGAATTTCAGGACTTGAGCTATTCTTGAGTCACCACATCCGCCAGCGTGGAGTTTTCTTATTCTGGCGGCTTGTCGGCGCCTCCCAGCGCCGCACTTGGGCATGCGGAGGAACAACATTTCAACATTCTCCCCCTTGCACCTGCTGCACTCGCAAGCCCATGGTAGCTGGTCATCCCATGTGCGGCCACGCTTATCGCGTGTCGGTCCGAGGGTATTGCTTTGGTCAAATAATCTGCAAGCATGTTGTGCGTGTTGCAGTGATGCAGCACCACCTGCCCCTTCTCGCCCATTTCCCGTGCGTAGTAGGAAAGCACTTCGATGTGCTTCGTCCTCCGGTTCTACGGCCGGTTGTTGGTCACCAAGATGAAGCCGGTGTTGTCCTCCTGCACCACTGTAGGCTCTTGCAGCGGCATGCCCAGCTCCCCTAGTAACCTGCGGAGCGACACCACCTCCTTGACCACCTTGGCCAGCGCAATTTAATCAGCTTCCACTGCGGAGGTGGTGACGCATTCATGCTTCGTACTGTACCACAAAATCCTCCACCAGCAAGGAACAACACGTAGCCGGATGTGAACTTCAGCTTGTCCACATCGCCAGCGTAGTCTGCATCCATGTAGCAGACCAGACGCAAAGGGTCCTCCCGCCTTTTGTCGTCAAATCAAAGCCACGCGTGTGGCGCTGCCTGTAAATAGTGAGGATGCGCTTGATCGCTTGCCATTGTAGTAGCCCTCAATTAGCCACGTACTTGTTCACTTGGCCGACCGCGTAGGCCAGGTCCGGTCGAGTCGCCACCATGGCGTACATGGGGCTTCCCATCGCCAATTGGCAGGGCACCAATGCCATATCCTCTCGCTCTTCTTTTGTTTGCGACGCCATTGCCGCACTTAGTTCACAGGTCGTGGAGACCGGACTACACTCAGGTGCATAGTTCCCCATGCCGTACCGCTTCAGCACCTCGGCCACGTATTTGGCCTATATCAGCTGAAGCGTGTGCGCCCTCCGGTTCCGTGTAATGGTCACCCCGAGGTAGAAATCCAGCTCCCCCATGTCCTACATTTTGAACCTTCTGCTCAACTGCTCTTTTACTTCCTGTAGGCTTGGCATGTCTGAGGAGCACAAGATCACATCATCCACGTAGAGTGTGACAATCTGATGGAGCTTCTTTATGCAACGCAAGTACACACTGTGATTCGTCTCACACCGCTTGAAGGCGAGTTGTGCCATGAAGTTGTTCATGTGTTGATACCAGCATTAAGGTGATTGTTTTAGCCCGTACAAGGACTTCCAGAGCTTGCAGACCCTACCCTCTCGCGCCTCCATCCCGTCCGGTACCTCCATGAAGATTTCTTAGTCAATGATGCTGTTGAGGAAGTTCGTCTTTACGTCCATGTGGTGGAGCTCCTCATCCTTCACGGCTGCCACCGCAAGGATCGCCCAAATGCTTGTGAACTTGTTGACATGCACAAACATCTCGTCGCTGTGCTTACCCTTACGTTGTGCGTACCCCTTTGCCACGAGCCGCGCCTTCTACTTGTCCACCACACCTTCCTTTGTGAACTTGGTCTTGAAGACCCACTTGGAGCAGATGACCTTGGCGTCTTTTGGCCTGTCAACCAGATTCCACGTGTCGTTTTCAACAATGCACGCCAACTCCGACTTGAAGGTGGTGTCCCATTGCTTCCCCTCGGGCTCTTGCATGATCCTGAGCTCCGTAGATGCAGCCAGCATGTACCGCGTCATGCGGATCCATCGACCGGTGCCTGCGTCAAAATGCTTACCCGCTCTACGGTGCCTCCCACTGCGGTGCAGAAACTTTGGTGGCGTCTTGTCGCTCTGCTGCGATTTTTTTTACTCTGCCCGCTCTGGTGAATTATCAACCGGGCAGCTTCCCGAGGATCCCTCTTGCTCCGGTGAACCATCAACTGGACAGGCGGCGCGTCCGGAGGATTTTTCTCCGATGCCCAACACGGACTCCGCCGGGAGTCCGCGCTTCGGCACCCGTAGTGCCTCCTTTGATGGATCATTCTGCCAGATCTCCAACCCAGCTGCATCGTCATTGGAGTCCTCCGCGTCCACTGCTTTACTTGCTATACTACCGCACTCGGACACTACATCATCAACCTCCACATCAGCTGGCTCCTCCTCGTAGTCAAGGAGCTAGACCCACTCCCCATGTTTTGGAGTGTTCTCGTCGCTCATGTCATTGCTGCTACTGCTGAAGCTCTGCTCCTCGTCGAACTCAACGTCACGGCTGCGCATGATCTCTTCCATGCACGGCTCGTACAGCTGATACACCTTTTGCATGCTCTCGTAGCTGAGAAACAAGAACGGCTTTGCCCGCGGTTCAAGCTTGCTCTAATGTCGTTTCACCATCTGCACCATCGCATGCGCCTTGCACCCGAGCACCTTCAGGTGTGCCATGTTTGGCTTGCGCCCGCTCCAAACCTCCTACGGTGTCTTCCAGCCGCCCTTACCCTTTAGCACCGATGTTGGGATGATGTTGATGGTGTAGCTGGCTGTACGCACGGCCTGCACCTAGAACCCTCGTGGTAACCCTGCATCCACAAGCATTGTCCGCACCATGTTGAGAAGCATCTGGTTTGCCTGCTCCGCCACTCCGATGGATTGTGGTGAGTACGGCGTAGTGGGTTCCCACTTGATGTCTTGTTGCTTCATCCACCCGCTGCAGCCCACGTTCTTTGCGCCATTGTCGCTACGTACCGCTCTAACCTTCCGGCAATTCTGCCTCTCCACCGCTTCGTTGTCCTCCTTCAGCCGGTCCAGGACCTTGCCTTTCTGCTTCATGAAGTACACGTTGAGTTTTCCGCTGCAGTCGTCAATGAAGGTGACAAAGTATCTCAAGCTGCTCTTTTACGGCGTTTTGAACGGTCCCCACACGTCGCTGTGCACGACCTCCAGCAGGTCCTTTGCGCGAGCCTCGTTCTTGTTGAACGGCTTGCGCCTTGCCTTGTGAAAAGTCCAAGGCTCACACTCTTTGTGTGCTGTTGCATCTACTGCCACGTCTGATACACCGTCAATGATGAGGGCCCGCACCATGTCGCGCTTCACCATCTCCTTAACGGTTGCAAGCGCCGAGTGCCCAAACCGTCGGTGCAAAAGCTCCAGATGAGCGCTTCATCCCTTGGCCATGTTGACGACGCGCTCCTGTGAATCTGCTACGTCGAATGCCGCGGGGACCACCATGGTCTCCACAATGTAGAGACCGCCATTGAGCTTTGCCTTCAGCACGACCTCGTCGTCGCCGTCAATGCGCACCATTGCACCTTTCTTGCAAAAGAGCACCTCATACCCCTTCTCCTTCAAGCGGCTGACACTCAAAACGTCATCCAGGCCAGGGACGTGCTGCACATCACAGATTGTACACACCTCCTTCGTACTGCCCACCACGACTTCCACCTCCACATCGCCTTGGCCAGCCGCCGGCTGGACTTTGTTGTTTGCAACCACCAGTGTCTTGGAGGACTTTTCGTAGGTGACAAACCCCACATTCTCGACTTGGGTGTGCTCCTCGGCCCTGGAATCCAAGCAGTGCATGTTGGCTTTCTTGAGAAAAGTGGTTCTTGTTGCCTTTCAGAAGCAACCTGCCCTTGCTCTTTTTCCCATCGGTCTTCATCTCCTCCGGGCTCTCATGAGCCCAATTGCCCTCCTTGCCGCAATTATGGCACGCACCTTTCTTGGCGCTCTTCTTGCCGCCGCCCTTTCGGCCGCTTCCTCGGCCCTTGATTCTGCCACCACGGGTTTTGGTGATAAGGGCCGATGAGGAAGACGAGGAATCCCGGCAGTTCCATTGCTACGCCTCGTTGCGGATGTACTTTACTATACTGTCACCTATCGGCGCCATAGGTGAGCTTTTCCTTCTACAATCGGCCGAGGACGGTGATGAGTGGACCCCAACTATCAGGTAGGGCCATGAGGAGGGTAATCGCCTGCAGCTGCATGTCGATCTTCCACCCCACATCATTGCATTACAAGGCGAGCGACTCGATCCGCTACATGGCAGAGATGATATCATCTCCCTCCTCGATTCTCACTGTGAGGAGCCACTTCATGGCGAAGATTTTGTTCGCGAGCGACTTGGATTGGTGGATGGTGCAGATGGGGGAAAACCTGCCCATGTTCATCATTCACTCATGGGAAAAACATTCTGGGTATCACCACTACAGTAACGAAGGACAGCCTTTTCCCACATTTTCAAGCACTCGGTGAGATGTTGCCGCCCAGATGCCACATGCAGACCAGCTCCTTCCTAGTAGTGCACTGTCAGCAAGCCTCTTCTTTCTTTTAGATATTTGTACCACAGTACTGTTCCGGCGGTAAAGCTTTATCAGGGGGACAACCCCATGATGGGTTAGTACCCATCATGTACTAGTACCATCCGGATGATTACCATATTGTGGATTGTACCACTATGCATTACCGCGGCATACCACAGTGCGCTACATGCAGCTGCCAGTCCTGATAGATACAGCACCAATGGTGGTGCACACTTTGCTTGTGTATGATAGGCCATGTTGGCCACCTCCCATCATACTAGCTCAAGATGTGTTCATCTGAGACACAAAACTCACCTCTCTCTCTCTCTCTCTCTCTCTCTCTCACTCACACACACACACACCCCCCCCCACACACACACACACCCCCACCCATACACACACACACACACACACACAACCCTAGTGCTTGAAGTCCACATGACTGCCTTCCTGTTCTCCTCAAGGAAAACAAACCACACAAGTCACCACAAAAGAAGCACAAGGAGGACATACAACATCGCCGTCCCATTTGGCCAAGAAATCCATTTGAGATTCAACATCGTAACCAAGCTTTCTTCCCACGAACCATGCTGCACAATTTTTTTGCGACAAGGAGGTACGCTCACTCTCCCAACAGAAGGCAATAATTCATGTGTAGTTTTCAATGCATGTGATGTGGTTGCGCATGGGTGGTGTGAAGGGAAGGGTATATAGATATGTCCAAATGTATCCAGCCTTCTTGCAACTACTTGATTCCTTGAATACAACTAGATGAAAAACGGGATTGTTTTCTGAGTCCTGTGCTCAGATTGCGTCAATACTGAGGCGCTTAATCTTGTGTCCGCATACCTCCCGCATGCCGCATCAGGGGGTGCTTGACTTCTGTCCGAACACAACAGAGTCTCTTGCACAAAACTCTCCTTTTGTATATTGTGAGATTTTCCAAAGAGGCACTTTCTTTTGCTGTTCCTTTTTCATGTCTATGTTTTGAACACTTTGTCAGCATGAGCAGCAGGTGCAACGTGGCCGCATGTGTGGCTCTATAGTGGGTGACTGTAGCAAGTAGAGGGACTGGTAGTGCAGCCACGATGTGTCTGGAATCTTGGCATATGGTGGTGGCAAAGAGGCCAGACGAGCTGGGGATGTCTGGGGGCTAGCAGTCCAGGTGGACGGTTTGCAGGGCACGGGGTGAGTGTGGTCGGGGAGGGGGTTTGGCAGACCACAAAATACTTGTGCAGAGGATCAATCATCAACCGCCTATGCTCTTTTGCTGCTGGTGATCGGAAGCCCCTTGTTGTAGTTTTACTGCAGCAGTGAGCTTTTGCTGCTGGTGATCGGAAGCCCCTTGCATTATGCTCTTTCATGCAATTGTCTATGTCTTTGAGGTCTCATAGGCAAGGTCCGAACTTGGCAACCAACCAACATTAGAGAGCTTTTCACGACGTTGTAAGTATCATGACTTAGATGAACATCAATCACCTTAATCCGTTTCAAAAGACACCATGATGGAGGAAACATTCCCCCTCCCCCCCCCCCTGTCCTCAACTCACTGCTAGCACCTGTCAAGTTCCCCGTCACAGCTTGCCCCACCTAAGCACATGGTGCATCCCTGGCTTGCCTAACATGGCACGTAGCTTTTGGCTGAACACACAACGCCAATGTCGTCTCAGCAGTTGGCCACACACCACTTGCCGTTCCTCGCGCGGGGCATGCAAAAGCGGTCGTTGCAGTTGAAGGCAGCAGGCACGTCGACCAGTCTGGCTGCGCCTCCGAAGTGACAAGCTGACGCGCCCTTGCCCTGATGTGCCAGGTAGTACTGATGGAATGCAAACGATGCACGCTCATAGAGCGCACTTCCGTAGGTACTGAAAGGAGAGGAGCACCAGGATCCTGGCTGGATGAGAGAGAACTCTACATTTCCAGGGCCGCATGCCCAGTCGAGCGCACCTTGCACTCTTCCGGCATCGCCTCCCCTGCATTCTGAACAATACGTTGCATCGGAAAACGGCACTGAACAATCCGTTGCATTGGAAGCATTGATATCCACTGTGAAACAACCTCAAAATGGCATCATGCATGAAAGCGGCACTGCTGTGTGCTGCTGTGAATTGACAAGTGCCTGTAGTAGTTCAGTGAAGCAATCGAGGAAGCCTTGTGCGCTGTTTGGATATCCTGGATTCAAATGCTCACCACAGGTGGAGAATGTGCAGAATCATGCACGGAATCTGTGCCCGTCGTTGCTGCACAGCATGCCTCCTCCCGGACACGGGCCTGTAGTAGTTCAGTGTAGCAAGTACACAGAGAAGAGAGTGACCTCCGCTTTTGTTCTGACGATGAAAATGAAAAATCTTGCACCTCTCTCAACTCGCACTCCCGTCAAATAGA
>SZWC01001902.1:232691-257480 GCA_023375785.1 Penium margaritaceum
GTAGTGAGATGGTTTGAAGCGGACAGTGGGGCATGGAAGAGGAGCTCACCCATAAGTGGCGAGGAAAGCGCGCGGGGCGCAAACAGCACCATCATGATCGCTGCGACAACAGCTTGAGGAATGAAAAGAGTAGCTCGGCCCATACTCAACAGTGACTTTGTCTCGGTGTCGCGAAGGGCGCTGAGTGCACTGTTGGGTTCGAAGCCGGATGGACTTGGACGTATCCTGTGAAATGTCGAGATCTTGCGCAAAGCGTACGTAAGCAGGATTGCTTGCGCGTAAGAGTGAGTGCAGCGATGTGCTGTTTGGGATCAATGGCGGCCGCACACTAAAATGACTGCAAGAGAAATCAGCGCAATGATGTGGGTGGGTGAGGCTAACCCGGTGAGCTTCAACGGCATCGACGTGATCGGGGTGAGGCTTACCCACTGTTGGTCGCACAAGGACGGAGGAACGGAGAACGGATGAGAGCTGCCCTGCCTCGAAGTTTATAGCCAGGGAGGCCTTTTCTATAAGGCCACGGAGGGGAGGGGGGGAAGGGAGGGGGGGACATGAAGGCCCTCCCCTTGCCCTCGCCCCCAGCCTTGTGTGTGCTTGCTGTTTGTTTGCTACATCATCTGGGTTTTGCTGCCGCTTTCTTTACTGCTCTGACGTCGTTTAGACGTCGTTTCCGCAAATCTTGCCGCCTTTGCTCCTATTGTCCTTTGGCGGGCAGCTCCGGCGAGGTACCAGTTTCTCTGTTTTAGTTTTTCTTTCATTATTGCCTACTCCGCGGAGGAAATTTCTCCTCATCGCACCTTGCGCACGCCACTCCAAACGTGTGTCAGCGACGGGGAAGTGGAACAATTGCCCTACATGCTAGCCTGCCAGCAGAGAGAAGGAACGCTGCTGCTGCACGCGCTCACGCCCTCGCTTTAGCCGCCTTTTCAGCGGCCCAGGCGGTTGGCGTATCTACCGGCACTTGGCGGGTGAGCACGACGCTCTGATTCTGATTTTGATTTTGATTCTATGTGTCGGGGGCGGGACGCGGAGCGACGAAGTCGTCCGTGAGAGCCCGCAATCGTTGCCGAATCAGCCAAAGGGAGTGGCCGAAAAAACCCAAGAATCACACGAGACCCGCCAATTTCTTATGTTTTGGAGGTGATTTTATCTTATGTGGCTTTGTTCCGACCATCTGGGTGCGGTGAGGAGAAATTCATTGCTTTTTGTGGAGGAATGCAAAAATCATGACATTCAGAATGTTATGCCGAACAGAGGGTAGACGATGAGCATGTACGATTTGCGAGGCAGAACAGAACTAATAACTTGGGAGACTTGAACAATTTTTTATTAGCGGTAAGTGCACTTCGATGAAAAATGCCGGAATGATCGGACATACATGTATTGCCATCGAGTTACAAATGAGGCACAGTCGGGCTCGTTGGGTTGATTGTCGAGCGACGCGTCGTGAGTGGTCGGATTCCGGAAGGTCCACCGAGAAGTCGGGGGTCTTCGAGAATTGACGGTGAAGATGCGAGATGCATCTTTACAAATCCGGATTCACCTCAGTGCGTCAAGAAGTCGAGCCGAAGGTCGTGATACTTCTATCGTAGGTTCGCAAGAATGCTTGAAGTTGTTGGAAGGTTTGGAAATATCCACTCAGGGCAGGGCATTTGGCCGGTTTACCCTTGACAGTCGGAGTGAATATCGCGGTTCTCGCAACGCGATATGCTGTTTGCGTAATAACATGAATGCCCACTCGGGAAGATTACAGACTCATGCACGTCCCGTACGTAACACTTCCTCCCCTTTTACGTGCGACGTCCCCGCGCGCGTGCAGATGTGACACAGTGAAGGTGATTGTAGCCATCGATGAGAAAACCAATGTCTCAGAGGTTGCTATAGTGTTCCCAGCTGTTTTGTACCATGTCGTAGCCGTGCCACTTGACGAGATATTATGTCGTTTTGCCTCGTCGTCGATGGCTGAGGATGTCTTCGATGACGTACTTCGTGTCTTTTTCTACTTCAACGGGAGGCGGAGGAGGGGCATCTCTGTCTGGGAAGTTCTGTCTGGGGACTCGATAGTGCTCGAGTCTATTGATATGGAACAAAAGATGAACTAGCACAATGTCGGGGAGTTTGAGTCACGCAACCACAAGGGTTTGCATGCGCTCGACCTGGAACGGTCCCAACCATTGGGGTTTGAGCTTCAAAATTTTGGCTCTGTGGAGTTTGATGTTTATCGAGCTGAGGAGGATTTTGTTGCGAGTGGTGAAGATGTTGTCATTGTAGTTTCGATCAGCTACTTGCTTCATTGCTGCTTGTGTCTTTGTGAGGGTTTGCCGTGTTTCCACCCAGATAATGGTGAAGTCCCGGTGTTGAATATCGACTCTGGGAATGTTGCTGCTACTTTGGAGTCCGACTGGTGTAGCGGGAAGTTTGCCATACACCACTTCAAACAATGTTTTACTTGCTGTGGTGGAGACTTTCAAATTGTATGTTATTTCATCGGCCATTAGGTTTTGTGCCCGATCCGTCCTATGAGGTTTGCATAGTGTTCGGAGAAGTTGTTCAAGTGTCTGATTGGTTTGCTAGGTTTGGCGTTTGTTTTGAGGATGAAATGACGTTGAAAGTTGAATTCTCGTGCTGTAGCAATTCATCAGTTTGTGGAAAACATGGCTAATTAATTGGCTGTCTATGTCGCTCGTGATAGTTCTAGGCACACAGTGGAGCCGTGAGATGTTGTTTATAAACAACCACGTTGTTCCGTCCACTCTGATGGTGGTTGTTTTCGGAATAAGGTGAGACATGTTGGAGAACCTATCGATGATCAAGAGGATTGCGTCATATCTTTGAGGTGTGACTGGTAATCGTGTGATGAAGTCCATGGAGATGTCAGCCCATGATTCCGTCTCAAAAGGGGGCGGTTGTAGGAGTCCGGGTGGCCGCGTGCAACGGGATTTTTGTCGCTGACATGTGTCATACGTCTTGTAGAAGTTGGCCACGTCCGATTGCATCTTGTCCCACCCATAGTTTCTTGCCAGATTCTTGAACTTTTTGTCCCCTCCGATGTGTCCACCCGGTTTTGTGTTTTGGCATTCTTCGAGGAGCATATGGAAAAGTTTGTTGTTAGGGGGAACGACCACCTAACAAGTAAAATGCCGTCTCCAATAGGGTGCGTCATACCAGAAATTTGCCTTGTCATATCCGTTGTACTGGTCATAGCCTCGTGCAAATAGCTGCTCAAGGTATGGGTCTTGCGGTATTTGTAGCATTGCCACATCAGCCATTAAATCTAGTGTGCAGCTTAGTGCATCCGCTGGGTTGATTTTTTCTGGTTGGTACTCGATATCGTAGTCGAACCCGGTTTCGTGGGACTCCATCCATTGGATTTGACGTTGACTGAGATTTGGTTTCGTCTTCAACTGTTCTAACGTGTGGTGGTTGGTGCACACGATGCATCAGCAGCACTCCACGAATCATTGCCACGTCTTGAACGTGTGCATGATTGCCAGCATCTCCATCTTGTGTGCGTTGTAGTTGAGTGCCGGTCCGTATAGTTTTTGGGACATGTAAGCACTCGTTGCTTGCCGTTGCCATGGTCTTGTAGAAGGAATGCGCCAATGGCTTGGTCTCATGCATCCGTGGTTATGACGTAGTTGATCCTTCGTTCGGCTAATCGTAGGGTTGGCATTGGGGTGAAAGCGTTCTGCAAAGCGGGGAACACTTCTTGTTTGCTGTCTTCCATCGCCACTTGTTTTCGTTTCAAGTGAGGTCAAAAAGAGGTGCTGAGACCTGGCCGTAGTCCTCTACAAATTACCGGTAGTAACTCTAGAAACCAAGAAAAACATCAATTTCTTGAACGCTGGTCGTCATCAGCCAATCATTGACTGCAGCCACCTTTTTTAGATCCAAGGTGATCCGCCCATCATTGATGATGTGGCTCAAATCTTGATGGAACAACGATGGAAGTCGCATTTTAAGATTTTCCTGAAAAAGAGTCCCTTTGTAAAACTTCAAGGGCTTCTTTAAAATGTCCATCGTGCTCCTCTTGAGTGCGGCTATACAAGAGAATGTCGTCGGGGTACACAAAGTCAAAATCGTTTAGGGATGGGTAGAACATGTTGTTTGTTGCCACCATGAACATCGTCGGGGCATTTTTCAGTCCGAACGCCATGGCCGTTAACTCAAAGTGCCTGTAGCAAGTTTGGAACTCCATCTTCTTGATATCGGTGTGAGCCATGCGTATTTGCTACGTAAGTCATTTTTTTCTTAAATTCAATCCCCTTGGAGCCGGTCCAAAAGTTCATCAACTTGGGGAAGAGGGTAGTCGTTCTTGATGGTAGTGTCGTTCACTACCCGATAGTCCATGCGCATCCACATTTCACCAATTTCCCTTTTTATAAATAGTATCAGTGCGGCCTAAGGTGGCGTGGAAGGGCAGATGAACCCTTGACCAATCATCTTTTTGAGTTGCTTCTTCAGCTTGGTCAGCTCGGGATCGCTCATCCGATAGGCCCCTCGAACTGTGGGTCTGCTGCTCGACTTTAGTTTGATGCAATGGTCGATGTCTCGTTGAGGAGTTAAGGTTCTCGAGAGTTTGTCGAGGAAGACGTTTGCAAACTGTTGGATGTTTGGTGCAGAATCTTTGGGTACCATCGCGAGCTTTGTCCATGCCTATGAGCGTTATGAGGTTGATGGTGATTCATCTGCTCCTTGTTTTGCTTCTTCTATTGGCTCAAAATGTGCCAGCCATGCACAAGCTCCTTGTTGTACATTGTACTTGGCCACGTTGAGCAGTATTGGTTGCACAGGTTGTCGCTTTCTGGTTTTTCGCGGCTTCCTCTCATGGTTCCACCTCTGCTTCTTATGCTGTCGGCTTCCGTCCCACACGCAAAAGTTATTCCTTGGCATTGTTGATCTCCACGTAGACATGACTGCAATTGGAGTCGACCAAAACATAGTGGAGATACAAGAAATCTATTTTGAGGATGATTATGTGGTTGCTCATTGGACAAGACCTCCAAACCGTTACATGTTGTAGGTCTTCCACTTGTAGTTGAAATGGTTCTCGGATTCTCTGTATCTGCAATCTCCCGTCAACGGTTTTCCTTCAAAAATCCTTGGTTTGGTCTTCAAACCCAGTCGGCGGACCATGTCATTGCTCACGAAGTTGTGTGAATATCCTCCATCCAATAGTGTCGGTACCATTCTGCATTTTTTGTAGCTTTTCTCCAAGGATAGAATGCCTGCAGTCGGAGATATGAGATGGGTGCGATTGGGTGTTGATGATGCCCCGCCAGTGACCCTCAGTGCGATGAATGACACATGAAAGCCACCAACAGCAGCAATGAATTCACCTGGATAAGAGGTGTTGTCGCTTGCACCAATGAGGGCCTATGGTGCGGCTTGTGCCGGGCCTACACCATCTGCACGTTGATTGGGAACACAAAATCCAGGAATTACCCTGCTTGGGCAGATAGATATGTAGGACAAATCCCATGGCGGCCAACGGCTGGTGGCCCAGTGCAAAAGAGAAGAAGGGCATCTTAGGAGGTTGTTCTTGAAGGGAGGGAGCAAAGGGAGCACATCGCGACAGATTGTAAGCAGAGGAACTTCCACCGGTGTGACAGGAGAACCCTAGCTTGCTAAATGGCCCCTTTCCACGAGAATAACCACTTCCTCCCGATGATAGACATCAGTGGCCAACAAGCTCACGCCAGGAGAGGCAGTGGAAGCGTGGACGCCAGGAATCAATAGAAGGAGATGAGAAACAGGAGGAGGGGGATCACCATGGTGAGGAGTTTGAGCTGAGTATGGAAGCACATGATCAGGATGAGGCAGAGGGCAAAGAGGAGGGCATCTTGGGACCATGTGGTACATGTGGGGAGGTAATGAAGAAAGGAGAAGACATGTTGTGTGAAGGTTGTGGTACAGGGATACACCCCAACTGCTGCAATGCCGATATGGAGATCTTGTATAACTTCAGAATGTGCGAGGTCTATGCAGGAGTCCTGGAGAAGGAGAACACGGGGGATTAGAGTGAGGAGGAAAGAGAAATGGAGGAGGAAAAGAGAATCCGCTCTGAGGAAAAGGTTGTGAAGTGGAAGTCCAGCATGCCGTGTGATGAGCAAGAGTCCCATGGCAAGTGTGAGAAAACGATTAACACCACCACTCAAATCCGCTTCTACAAGTGCAGACACCTAGTGCACCCTACCTGCCAAGAGCCAAAGGTGCAGGCGTGACGAAAAGTGATAGGCTGTAAGAAGTGCGCGCCGATCATCTTGGCTTGTGCTGACAGACCTGCATCTGAGTGCTGGATCGAGAGGTGTGAGACCTGTTGCCAACCACATGACCTCTTGGAGGCCGTGTGGTGCTCCAAGTGCAAGGCACCTCTTCACCGCAAATGTGGAACCAAGATCTCGGGGATAGGAATACACTAAAAACGCTGCCTCCATGACATTTTGGTAAAGGAATAGAACATAGGCAAGCAGAGTGAGCAGCAAGGACAAGTGTCTGAGGCCCTTGGCGTGGAGGATATGGAGGCCTCTGGGAAATGTGCCTTGCCAGTGAGGACCCAAAGGAAGCACTGTGTTGAATACAAAGTGGCCCTCTACCACATCTGCGGAGATGAGGAGCTACTGAAGTTGAGGGTAGTGCACGTTTGCCTAGCCTGTACACCAGATTTGAGGGAGAGGCTGCGAAAGCAGAAAGGGGAGCAGGAACGAAGAGGCTGTAAAACCTTAAGAGTATATTTGAGTCTATACTACAAAGACTGCAGTAGTCGCAAGGCCAGTGAATGGTACGAATGGTGCAAGCAACCCCTCAACGGGCAATGTGGGGAGGTGCTATCAGGAGTCAGGTAGCACTGCAAGGGATGCATGGGGAAAATCCGCCTGATCAAGGCTAAAGCGTGGCAGATGAAGTAGAAAGAGGAAAAGGACAGGAAGGTGGCGGAAGACCTGGTGGCACTGCGTTCATATGTGGACGCCAACCCGGTGGAGCAGCTCTACCGCAATTCCATGGCACTACGAGGACCAGAAGGCGCGGTGGCTCAGAATTCAGTATTGGCCATGACATTGCTAGGGGTCAGGGAGGAGCCCGACGTCAGGAGGAAAGTTTTGGCGATCGTAAATCGGGCACTGCAAATGACACCTCGGTGGTGCCTGCTGAAGGACAAACAGCAACTGGCGGCCCCAAGGCCACCTCCGCGGGGGCCAGGAGCGCCACCCCACATTCCACCACATCAGGTCGATAATCCACCCCCACTGCGCGGTAGCGTGCCAAGTGCCCTGGAAAAATGCGACTAGGGCAAAGGTCCAAGGATGGTCGACGAGTAATACCACCTGCGCCCTCTGACACAATCGACAATCCAACATCTTGGCCGGGATAAGCCTGGGATCAGAAAATAGCACCTGGCAGGCAGCCGAGGACACAAGAGTCAGGGAAGGGCAAATATCACCCCTCGCCAACAAGGGGAACAGCACAAGGAGTGTCGCCAAGGAAGTCAACAAAAAGACGGGAGGGGATGGCACAAGTTGGAGGAGGAATTAGAGGAGGCAAATGGACGTTAAGTTCTACGAGAGAGGGAGGAATTGGAGGAAGCTGGTGGACAGGAAGTGATGCAACAAGGGGAGGAATTGGAGGAAGTAGATGGATGGGGAATGCGGCAGCAGGAACGGAAGGTACGAGATGGATGGGAACAGGCGGAGAGCAGGCTGGGGATAAAGCAGTCCGAGTAGGCAGCTACCCATGGTGTGAGAAGATGGTATTCCTCCCTGCCTGCGAGTGCATGAGCTGCGGGCGGCACATGCACCAGGAATGCAGGGCCTTGGACAAAGGAACAAGATGGATTTGGATCCCCTTCCTGAAGCTGAATCAGGGAATTCCCTCAGAAGTGGGGGTCATGCTTGGACAAGAACACAACGCCCCGACAAGCATCATGTACTGTGGCTGTAGGAAGGAGATGGAAGGCCCTATTTAGAAGTGCGGGTATTGCACATGAGTAGCACATGGGGCCTACATCAAAACGAATGAAGAAGAGCAAGATAACTGTACCAGCTGGTGGACGCGGCCACGCACCAGAATGGCACAAGGAGAATGTTCAAGCTGCCAGGAGCCTTTTTTGGGAGTGACCCCATCATGCAAAAAATGCAGGAACTTCGCGCACAACGAATGCATGAAGAAGGTGGGACAGAGGAGGCTGCAACACGGAGGCTAAATCAACGTATACCAGTGTCTCATCTGTGCAAGCTTGTGCATTGAACCTTGTGCACCCTGCAGATATCCCATCCGCATGAGCAAATTGTTGTACATTGGGTGCCGCAAGGGGGTGCATCTACGATGCACACACTGCTACCACAACTCCAAGGCAGGTCCGCAGGGCCTACTCTGTCTTCCTTGCAAGCAGAGTGATGCAGCCAAAAAGAGGGTGCAGACAAAACAAAAGGAAGTGGCACAACAGATGCAAGAGCAGCTGAGGAGAGAGATGGTGGAAGGGGGACACAGAGCGACGCCGCGTCAAATACCCAGGGTGCATAATGAGGGCAAATGGCATGAAGGGGTCAACTGACAATTGAGTTTTCTGGAGAGAACCAGGTGAGCGGAAGAGGAGAACCCGTTGTTGGAGGAAAGGACCGCCAAGAAGCAGGAGGAACCTGCACATGGAGAAGGGAGTGGGCGACGAAGAAAATGGTGGATGATCCACCAGAGCAGGATCTGCGGGATGAACAACACCAAAAGGGACGAATGGACGACTATGTCTGGCTCATTTTGCGGTAGTAGGGTATAACAGTGTTAAATGTGTTTCGTTCATCCACCGGAGGAAGGGAAGAACGGCAAGCTCAAGGTCAAGAATCTGGGAGTGGGGTTGACAAGTAATCATCCGGCAGCCCGCTGAGGCGAGAAACCCCCAAGAGGTACAGCTCAAATCCGGAAAGCAACGAGGCACGGGGAAAATGATCAGGTGGGTATTGTTGACCATCCAGACCAGCGAGGTTGCAAAGAAAGTATCTCGAGGCTTGTGTGATTGCAATGGAGCCGCGCCAAGCCTTGGGCAGAGGAGCGGAAGTCAAAGGGCCTTATCCCCAAGGGCGTTTAAAGTGCAAGCCGCGCTGGGGCACACCAACTCGAAGGGACGTAGGAGAGCGGTGCACGAAGCAAATTAGAAAGAGAAATATGGGAAGAGGAGACTGTTGACTGATAGATGACTGTTACACCAACGGACCTACAAACCGACTGATGCATGCTACAACCTTGCCTCCAGTAGACGTCCAGGTCTTTTGCCCCACGGGTGAAGATCACTGCTTGCCACCGATCCTCACCTCGGCGAGTGCCCATCTTGCAAGCCTCTGCTGCGAGTCTAGTGGCTGTCAGCCAGACTAAGAGAATGCTGTCCCTCGCTCAACCCAGACCATTGAGCAAGACCTGTGTCTTGTCTCACGACAAGATAGAGTACAAAAGCTAGTTAGGTGTGCATGTATGCGCATGCATGTGTATACATGTATGTGTGTATGAGACCTGCCTCCGCATGAGAAGGTCACTATCGGAGGAGCACATTGTGAAGCCTTCATGGCCGGTTCCTCAGTTTGCGGTAGAATATCATGCGCCCTACAAGAGGAGGGCTGCACAAGAGTATTTAGTGGCCTTTTACGCCATCTGCAGCTGCTGCAATGCACCATACCAACTGGGAGTTTGCACAGTTGAGGGCGTGAGGCAATGGTCGCACCAACCCGCCGGCGGAGCAGTGGAGCAGTTCTGGCAGCTGTGGCTACAGATGATTCCTTGTGAAGACAAGCCCCACCCGGTGGAAAGCTGGCAAGAAGTAAGGCGCAACGTTGGACGTTGGGCCGCAGAAGCAGCTGAAGAACAGACCGAGGCCTATCGGGCCTACCAGCGGTACCAGCAGGATCTTCATCACTTGCAGGAAGAGGACCCAGTGCAACCCAACTCTTGCGCAAACCGTCACGTGGATGGTCCCCTTACACTTTGCCACACTGTTCTTGGGGAGACCAACCACCTGGCTGCCAGTCGTACTGTGTTTGTGCAGAGGCAGGCTCCAGTGGATCATCCATCATCGGAAGAAGTATTCATTTTGCGTGTCTTGCTGGGTGATGTTTAGGGGAGTAGTTTGTGTCACTATAAAAAGTCTGTTCTCTTGCTTGTTTAGAAAGTTGACCTGAGACTAGTTTCATTGATTTATTGATCACTGGCCCAATGCTCTAACATCCACTCTCCGTCCTGGACCCATCATTGCTTCATGTGAATGATCAACCGTAGAGGTCATACAAAAATGAGCATATATGTGGAAAGAACTACATTGAGTCATCTTATACTTTGTCGCAGTTTGCGGTGAGTCATGCTATGAAGGATGAAAGGACACATGCGACTTATGTCCCCACACTAATTTGATTGATTATCCACTGATGGAAACACAAGGGTAAATGGGAGGATCTGGTAGATTATAGTTGCATCCGACTGACCACAAGCCGTGGGGCAACATCATCAAAAATAGACAAGGCATTGTATTAGCAAGAAATCATAGAATAGACCTGCGGGGATAGTGCAGTGTAACTCACAACGCAGAGAAAATCCTTGCATACTGTCAGACCCGGCTTCGGCCGATGGAAAAAAAGGGTACAACACGTGTTATGTGTTTTGTAGGACGAGCAGGGAAGAGTATATATGACCGCAAATGGATGGATCAGTGGGACATCTTAAGAGGCTTGTCTATAGCTCTACCATGGCCCCTTGGATAAGAGGGTCAAGAGGTAGAGAGAGAGAGAGAGAGAGAGAGAGAGAGAGAGAGAGAGAGAGGGAGAGATAGAGAGAGAGAGAGAGAGAGAGAGAAAGATAGAGATAGAGAGTAGCAACCTCTCTCTTGATCCTATGTCTTTTGTGTTCCTCATACTCAGCATGGAATGTGCCATTTCTTCTCATTTATGGCAGGAACAATGCTAATTTAATGTTTTTACATGTTGTTCAAGATGCGGCCGTTGGATGGAGCTAGAACTTGGAAGGTACAAACATGGTGACATGATGTTTCTACTAGCATGATTGGATTGGAAAGTGGAAGAGGGATATGACTTTTCCATTAAGTCTCTATGCATAGTCAGCCAAAGGTTTTAACAAGTTTGTTTAATAAACTGTCTGACTAAGTGTCACTATGTGTGTGAGAGCGGAAGGTCTCCACTTCTTGTTGTATTTTGTCAAAATAGAATTCACTCCAAAGTATCTTTGTTGTTCCTTGTGATACTACATCATCCTAAGGGGGGCTCTAATTTCTTCAAGTGATCACAGCAGGTGTCATTTTTGACCTGATTCTCCAGTTTGTATATCACACCCCATGAACAGTTAGGATATGGAACATGTTAAGTAGGAAAGTGGAACGGGAGACAGAGTGGTCACCTCCCCTCCCTCTCTCTTAATTGTTTTTCCATGCCGAGCCCATCTAGCATAAAACATGCAACTTTTACCACTTTGTGGCATAACCAATGATGCTTTTGTCTTTCAATCTTTTTGTCCACTCTACTCGCTGATTGATCTTAAACTTAGAATATTGTAGAATGATGATGTGATCTCTCAAGCAACATCATTAAATCTGAGATCGGACGGCAGACAAGGAACACAATCATTTTCCAACATTCTCCTTATATGCTAACATTCATACAAGTGTGGCGTATAATCCAAAAATTCCCGGTTGAGGCACGCTTATGCATGCCAGCTTAACTTCATCTCTAGTGAAAAAAAGAGCCTTACAGCCCCCAAACCGAAGTCAAGGGAGTCTAAGAAGCCTCAAGGAAGGTTTTGAGTGAGTCAAAGAGATCAAGGAAGTCAAACAAATGCAAGCTTGGTGGTAATATGACTGAAGCACTTGGTAATAATTTTTGGAAAGTGCATATGGGGATAGACAAAAGTGGGTAAAACAACAGTGAAGAAGCTCTGTTGGCCATGGGGTCATGTAATGAGCAGTAGAAGTATTAGTCTACACAGGAAAGATTTAGGAAGAATGGCAAGTGCTACAACTACCAGAAGAATAACACTATGAGAAATAGTACTTCAGGTTCAAGAGGAACTAGGAGTAGCAGCAATAGCAGTCATTGCATCAGTAGCAGCAAAAGAAGCTGACTCTACAACAACAGCAAAGGAAGTTGGAATTACATCAAGAGGTGTAGTAGCAAAATGAGGCTGGTATACGCCACTTTGGCAACATGAAAATGGCCAAGGATGTGTGTGACCACCTCTTCACGGCAAATTCTGACATGTTGGAGTTGGAAAAGGTGGATCTTGCATGGTACAAGGACTCAAGATGTACCAAAAGCTTGACGTACTAGAAGGATTGGTTTACACTACTGCTATCAAACTCTCCTTGTTTCATTGCTATGAGTGATGATCACGTGGTGTATACTCAGAGGATTGGAGTTGTAGAGATGTGGCTGGAGACTCCAAGTATAGTGATGACATTGGTACCATGCGACCACATATATCGATGCTACCTCGACACATTGATGTAGCCAGAAACAGCCACATTGATGTTACCTATCCAGGGGGGGATTATTCTTTATGCCCAACACATGAGAGATATGGGAGATTTCACTGGGGATCAATTTCTATGTCACACTCAAAACACAGTATGGACCTCAACTTTCTAGCACTTATTCACATTTCACTTAGTGAAATTTCAATACATTTTGCACAGAGGTTTCATGTTCACATTTTATCATTTTTGTTCTTTTATACCCCGTGCACACTGCTATGGATTCACAAACAGGTTGGGCATGCACTCCTACCTTGGATTAAGTCCCCCAAATGTTGTTCTTGGTGCAAGTCCAAGCAAGAAACTAGAAGTGTAGTGCAACGGATAGCATGTTGGACTTAGGAACAACAAGTCCTGCAATCATGCCTTGATGTGTGCATGAATGTTTTTTGACCTTCCTGCACACGAGAATTTTCTTCTACATTTCTGCATGCATGAGGAGGATGTGCCACTTGGCAGTCAGTGGATGTGCGAATTGGCGAGCTGGTGAGGTGGTATGGAATGGCCACCCCAAAAGTTCCACTACACACACACACCTCAGACGCCAGTTCCAGGATTATATGTATCAAGCTCATTCCTCATTCAAGTTATACAATCTGGCCTTAGGTGCTCCTCACAAAGTTGTCCAACAAAGGAACAGCATGAAGAGAACACTGTTTGGACTAAGCCACAGGAGTTAGTCTTTGACTAGCACCTCGCGCCAAAGTGACCAAGTGTTAAGTGGACACAGTTGCTAGAAAATGATTGCCTAGGAGCTGCTTGGTGTGGAACCATGATCCTGAGGGTGATATCTTCTCCTAGCTGAAATTCTAGTAGCGGACACCATGTGCAATTGTGTTGGCCCTGTATTGCAGTACGTTTTGCCTCAGGCCGGCTGACAATGGGCTATGAGCCCACAGTGACTAGTTGGAAGGCACACTTTGCTCAACTCTGGTCCGCTCTTTCTAGGTGCACACGTCAGCTCCATCAGCTCCATCTGCTTTTTCTGCTTCACCAGCCCTAACGGCTGAACTGGCACCTAGCACACAGGGACCAAGGACAAGCTCAGCCCTTGGAGGCACAACCTTTTGGTCCCTACAAGGACAAGCTCTGCCCTTGGAGGCAAGACCCTGGGTGTGCTAGTGTAATCTCTCTTCTCTGTTTGCAGGTTAGCATCGGCTGGAGAGGCAAGCAACGAAACATCACCTCTAAACCAGTAGCAGACATCCGCTAACATCAGCCTACCTCGGCTTCAACATAGCAGAAATGCGGATTGCAAAAAAGGGCAGCTAAAATGGGTGGCCCTTCAGGAGCAGTGGGGGCTGTCACAAGGCAATCCTGAAATAAAACAGAGGTTTCCGCAGGGCAGTCCTCAAATTTAAAAGTGGCTACCACATGGCAGACCAAACGAGCAACCGTGATTTCTACTGCAATGTCGCAAGGTCTTCAATCTTTGGGAGGTAATCTCTCTTCGAGGGGAATTACCTTTTGTTGTGGAGATGGCGGTTTGAACTGGCAATGAAAGTGCGTGGAATCATCAAGCTTCTAAAAGGAGAGGAGCAGGTTCCCACGGGGCGCTCAGGAGAGCATGAGACATGGACTGAAAGAAATGATATCGTCATGTCACTTCTAAGCAACACGATGGCCAAGAAGTATGTTCGCGTCATTGCCGGGTTCACGCTGGCTTTGGATGCTTATACCAAGCTCAAGCGTGTGCACCAATCCACATCCCTCGCAAACAGATTATTCATCCTACAACGGCTGATCAGCATGCGAGTGAATGAGGGGACTCAATCCCTGATTTCCTACAAGAATTTGAGGGACTCCTTGGCGAGGCTTGCTAGATGAACTGGGACCTTGACGAAAACATGCAAGCCATGATCCTCCTCATGGCGCTACCAGAGACCTGGAGCCAAATGATCGCCGTCATGGGTGGCTGGAAGGAGGGCAACCTGACGCACACAGCACTGTTCGAGTACGTGCAAAACAAGGCCATGCGCCACAGCGGTAGTCAGGCTAACTTCTCGGCGTATGCTGCACGCTATAGTGGCCAGGGGAGCAAAGGGTCAGCCTTTGGCAAGAAATGCAGCAGCGGAAGCAGTGGAGGCAAAGAGAACAATGGTGGAAAGGCTCCCAAGTGTTAGGGAAACTGTCGCAACTGTGGCAAACATGGGCACGGGGCAAGAGAGTACAGGTCACCAAAGAAGGAAGACGCTGCATGCGGTGGGAACAAAGGCTGTGAAAAAGGTGGCAAAGAAGCCGATATCATGATTGCGCAAAGCACGCCTCCAACAAAGGGCATGGCGCTGCTCAGGCCAGGAGCCTTTGGGCTCGACTCCAGCACTGATCACCACTCTAACAATGACAAGGCTGGATTTATGTGCATCGCCCCCACTGATTGGCGGTTCAGATGTGCAAATAGCAGCATTGTGAACGCAAACAGTATTGGAGACAAACTGGTAAGCATCAATCTTAATGGTAGGGCAATGGATCTGCGGCTACTTGACGTAGTCTACATGTCCTCATTTATGACAAACCTCCTGTTTGAGTAAAAAATCACGGACAACGACATGACGGTGATGTTCACGTAGATAAAGGCGGTCATCACCAGGAACGAGGACATCAAGGTCCTCTACCCCAACAAATATCTCCTGGCACAGGTCACATGGGTTGACGTGCTCTACGTATTGCAGACAACCGCAACAAAGAGCTCGAAAGACAAGGGTCATGTACGTGTGGTGGAGGCAGTGGTCGCGGCACTAACGCAGGAGAGCACACCAGAAAAACCTCAAAATGCATCCTTTGCCACAAAGGACAAAGACGCTGATCTGTCGCATGGACCCTTTGGGCACATTACAAACAGCACGCTCCAAGGCATCCAGCAAGAACAGGTAGATCGCGGCATGCATGGGAGCAAGAAGGATACGGTTGGGTGTGGCAGCCTGTGTAAACCTTGCCTCCAAGGCAAGACCAAGCGAACGCACTTTGAGTGCAATGGTCGCTGCGCACTATCAGCCCTTGACCTGATTCACACAAACGTATGCAGACCCTTTTGCACGGCGTCAAACGTTGGTAGCAATCATTTTCTGACCTTCATCAACGAACACAGACGCAAGGTGTGGATATTCTTCCTCAAAACCAAGGGACAAGTCAGAGAAAAGTTGCAAGAGTTTGTCGCCATGGTGCAGCCGCAGACTTGAAAGAAACTCAAAGCAATACCAAGCAATAACAGTGGACAGTGTGAGTCATCTAAGGGCTGGTTGCGGCAACATGGGATCAACCAACAGCCCACAACACCATCCACGCTACAAAGCAATGGTGTGGCCAAACAGATGAATCAAACTATCCTCGGCATGGTCCACAACATGTCTTTTGATGCAAAACTTCCACCACGGTTCTCGGTGGAAGCAACAAGAACGCCATGCTATCTGTTCAACCTTACTCTTGCGGCTGCTCTAGGCAAGCGCAGAAAGAAAAAGGGCAAACAACAAATGACGCCACAAGAAGTATGGTCAGGGAAGAAGTTTGATGCATCGCACATGAAAGTCTTTGGCTACACCGCATAGGCAAAGGTCCAAGCGAGTGAGGGTGTCAACAAGCTGGATGCTATATCGTGAAAGTGCGTTATGGTTGGCTATGAGACGGCCGACAAGACCTACCGCTTGTGGTACCTGGCAGGAAGAAGACTCGTCACCAGACGGGACGTAACTTCTGAAGAGAAGAAGCCAGACAAGGAAGAGATGATTGAATCCACACAGGCTCCAAAACAGGGAGATTCGTACTGCAGGACTCAGGAGCTCAAGCTGTGGAAAACTGGGAAGTGGTACCAGTGAGGTAGACCTTGAAGAAGAGTGGTTTGGATGGGAGAGCGGCTACACAGGCTGACGCAGCGGAGAGCACCAACACACATTTGGAGACTTTCGAGGCCTCTTAGACCACCTTGGAGGCCAGTGGCTCTTCACAAGAGGAAAACTTAAGTTCAGGGCAGCACAGGAGCAACAATAAAGCAAAGATCCACTAGAAATGCAGCGTCGCAGCACACGGCAGAGAAAACGGATTCCAAAGTATGACGCTGACACCGGAAGCTGGCCTGGACTACACAGGTCCTGTTTGGCTCAGGGAGAGCCACTCACAGTCGGTGAGGCACTAGGAAGGCCCAATGCGGCCAAGTGGAAGGAGGCGGTGGACAACAAGCTTGCGTCCATCGATGAAAATGGCACTTGGGTGCTGGTGGAAAGACCCACTAAGGCTCACGTGATGGGCTCAAAGTGGGTGCTTAGGTTGAAGCGGAAGCAAGATGATAGCATCGACAAGTATAAGGCAAGGATCATGGCAAAGGGATTTTCTCAGTGCGCAGGTTCTGAGCACAATGAGACCTTTGCACCGGTCGTCACGTTTGCCTCCATCAGGTCCATACTGGCCGTTGCTGCCGCCAAAGACCTTCAGATCCACCTGATGGAAGTTAAAATAACTTTCCTTTACTGGAATCTCGACAAGGAGGTGTTAATGGAGGTACCGGAAACTTTCCAAGAACTTGAGGGTAAAGTGTGCAAGCTAGTGAACGCATTGTATGGCCTGAAACAGGCCCCCTAGAATCTGGGACAAGGAAATGGATAGCTACAAGGCTGAGCTCTTCTTTGCGCACTGCAAGAACGACCCTAATGTGTATGTGCGAGAGGAGGAGTGTGGCTTGCTGCTTGTGGCATTGTATGTCGATGACTTGATCACGTGCTCTTCCACTGATGAGGCCCTTGCGAGCCTCAAGAAGCAGCTGAGTAGCAAGTTCAAGATGAAAGACATGGGTCCTCTTGCCTACTACCTCTGGATTGTCGTTCATCGCAACCACAAAGCAGGCACCATCGACCTCAACCAGACCAAGTACATCATGGATGTCTTGAAGCGCTACTACATGCACGACTGCAAACCCGTCAGTACCTCCATGTCCTCGGACTCCAAGCTCTCCTCCTCCATGTCACCAAGCAACGAGACAAACCGGCGGAACATGCAAAAAATTCTGTACCATTCCACCGTTGGTAGCCTCATGTATGGGATGGTGAGTACGCGACCTGAAATTGCTTATGCGGTGGGCCAAGTGGGCAGATTTGTGGCCAACCCTAGGCCAGAAGATTGGGAAGCCGTGAAGCGGAGTTTTTTCGACCTCAAAATGACTCGGCACGTTGGACTTCCATTTGGAGGTCTGGAAGGATCACACTCGTTGCGATTGACGTGCTACAGTGACGCGGACTGGGGAGGCGGATTGACAACACGAAGTCCACCTCAGATTTTGTCTGCATTCTCAACGTTGCTGCGGTCTCGTGGGCGAGCAAAAAGCAGGACTGCATCTTGCTTCCTACTCCTGAGACG
This sequence comes from Penium margaritaceum, assembly GCA_023375785.1. Taxonomy (NCBI): domain Eukaryota; kingdom Viridiplantae; phylum Streptophyta; class Zygnematophyceae; order Desmidiales; family Peniaceae; genus Penium; species Penium margaritaceum. The sequence goes on from SZWC01001902.1 coordinate 250,549, forward strand.
GAGTACATCGCACTCTCTGAAGAATGCAAGGAAAGAAAATGGCTGTGCAGTTTTCCTGATAAGGTCAAGGCATCACAAGAGGAATGAACGGTCATCCGCATTGACAAACAAAGTTCTATTGCTATGGCAGAGGATGGCATGATCTCCTGTTGTACAAAGCACATTGACATTCGGTACTACTACTCATCTCACCTTGTTGCTAAGGGTGTCCTGGAACTAGAGCACGTCGCAACCAAGAAAATGCTCGTGGACTTCTTGACAAATCCGCTAGACAACAACTTGCATGTTGGAAGTGCTCGAGGAGTCGGCATAGTGGATGCAAGAGATGAGAACTAAAGTCCAAGACAGCTGACGTGCACAAGTTCAACAGAAAGCTACAGGTTCTTGCACAACAAAATCACTACAACAGATGGCCTGAGGAGCAAGGGAGATATTGTTGTTCTCTTTGGCCCTTGGCAACTGCTATGGATTCACGGAAAGGTTGGGCATGCACTGTTCCCTTGGAGTGAGTCCCCCAAACCTTGTTTGTGGTGCAAGTCCGAGCAAGACTCTAGAAGTGTAGTGCAACAGATAGCATTTTGGACTTATGAACAGCAGGTCTTGTGATCAAGCCTTGATGTGTGTAGGGAGGTGTTTTGACCTTCCAACACACGGGAAGTTTCTTCGACCTTTCTCCATGCATGAGGAGGATGTGCTACTTGGCCGTCAGAGGATGCGCCAATTGGCAAGCTGGTGAGGTGGTATGAAGTGGCCACCCCAAAAGTGCCACTACACACACATACCTCAGACGCCAAGCCCATGACTATATGTACTAGGCTCATTCCTCATTCCAATTACACAATGTGGCCTTAGATGCTCCTCACAGAGCTATCCGACTAAATAACAGTATAAGGAAGATAATGGTTGGTCTAGGTCCTAGGAGTTAGTCTTTGACTAGCACCTTGCAGGAAAGTGACCAAGTGTGAAGTGGACACAGTTTCTAGCAAGTGATTGCCTAGGAGCTGCTCAGTATTGAACTGTGATCTTGATGGTGATATCTTCTCCTAGCTAAAATGTTAGGAGCAGATAGCAGGTGCTGTTATGTCGGCCTTGTTTTCTAGACGGTTTGCCTCACAAATGTTGACAATACTAGCACTAATTCACATTTCACTTAGTCACAATTGCAGATATTATGCACAGAGGTGCAGTGTTCACATGCACTTGTACACTTGTTGTTACTCACACAATGCACCATTATTCATTCCAAAAGTAAAGAAAACACACATTTCATGGCTGAAAAGAGAATGGTGGTCATTGATTGTAATTAAAGAAACAAGTACAATGGAGATAGCCTAGCAAGCAATGCTAGGCTACAATTGTATGCCTACCTCTTTCACTGCTGCACACGCTTTGAGGCCTTTGCTACAGCAGTTCTACCCCCTGCACTTGAACCACGATTGCTAGCCCGGTTTCCACAAGCAGGAGCTGCATCATGAACAGTTGATGCAATGGTGGTGGTAACAGCTCTATGAGCTCTTGCTTCAGTAGATCCTATCCATGAAGTAGAATCTCTCCCTTCGGCAGGAGTGGCTGAACCAGCAGCCTCCTCCTCCTCTTCTTCTATATCCTCCTCTTCTCTTGTGTTACCCTGTCCACCAGCTAGAGCTTGCACTTTTTTGTGTTCACGGATGCGGACTGTGCATGCCTGAGGCAGGCCTAGTCACTCACTCATGATTCTAACACTTGCAAGCACTTCTACGACATCATCGTTCTCCCCACCTGTTACCAAATACTCCTCCTTATCCTCTCCCCCCTTGTTTTCACCATCTCCATCACTCTCGTGTTCACTCAGCAGCTTTGCCTCTTCATCCACAATCTACCCGTCGTCCTCTCTGTCCTCCCGTTTAGCCTTGGACTCTGCTGCTGGTGCTACAATATCTGCTCCCATCCTCCTTCCTATGCGCTCAAACTGCTTCCAAAGGCACACATTGCACCACACGAGCAGCTCCAAAGTGCTCACGTTGAGGCGGTTTCTCTTGGCTGTGTATATAAGCTCATGCGTTGAATGTACTCTGAATGCTCGCATTCAGAAGATGAGCAGGGTTGAAAGAGGACTTTGAGAACCAGGTTTCCAAGCACAGGCAAGTAGCTCATGTGGTTAACGTGCCACTCCATGTTGTCATCGTCCTGCAGTTCACTTTGGCCATGGTAACACAAGCTTTAGCATTATTGTGGGGAGTTATGAGAGGGTTGGCCTCGAGCATGACCTGCCCCCTCTGGAAAGATCTAATATACTACATGATGTCATCATGCTTTACCTCTGGAACCAAAGCATAAAGGACAACATCCCATGCCTGCATGGTGGTTGAGCATGTTCACAAGTCATTGCTAAAATGCTTAGGATGCAGGCGCCTTGTCGGAGCATAGAGGGGGCAGGCAATGTCCTTGGTCCAACGGTGCTCAAACTGTCTCAGTGCAAAGTTCACCTGCGCCTGTGCCACTTTCCAGGCCTTCTTGCCTTTCCTCAGACTCAGTGGCTTGATCTCCTCACTGCAGTCCAACAATCCCTCATAAATCTCCCCAGCCCCACCTCCTAGTCTGTCCACAACCCTCAGCACCCGTACCAGTGGCTCAAGCAAGTATCGCATCCGCTGTACCTGTACCCAAAAGACTTTCTCCCTCACAATGCGACTCACCTCCCTCTTCTTGGATCTGAAGTTGAAATCCCGCTTAGAGCCGATCTGCTTCTAGCTGTTTTCGTTCACCAATCTCTCCAGGTCTGTCCTCACCTCCAACAGTCGTTCCACCGTGGATAAGACCGTCCCAAACCTTGTGTCACAGTGGTTCACCTGCACCTTACCACATGTCTGCTCCTTCAGCCACCTGCAGGGCATCACCTTATTGCACAAGAAGGCGATGATTTTCTCACACCTGCCAATCAAGCTTGCATCCCACGCAGTCTTCCCAATGCCTTTCATCACAAGATCAACATTGTGTGCACAGTAACCCTAGGAGAAGAGCTTCGGAAACTTGATAGAAAGATCCTCGAAAGCACAATTATTTGCAAACGTGTTATCACAGATGACGGGCACCACAACATCCTCACCCACAGCCTCAACACCAGCCTCTATCATTGGTGAGAGAAGAGGCATCTCAGGAGAAAATGTGGACTGACCCCATGGCTTGCATGCCATGGCGTTATAGATTGGTCTGACCTGTCCATCAGACTACTTGTCCACTGTAAGACTCGTGCCATAGATGCTCCATCCCTGTTTTAGAGGGGCATCCAGCGCTTCTAGCTCCTTATCAAGCCTCGGGAGCAGCTCTTTCACCATAGTTGTCCTACTTGGAAGCTGGAAACAGGAAGTGATTTTCTTGCCATTCTTCATCACTTCCAGAAAGACAGAATTTCAGCAAAAAGAGATGAGAGAAGCACGAATATCCATCAGCTTCACCACAAAGAGCTGACACCTGCTATTGTCATCCTTGTTCGTTTGCTCACACATGATGGAATGCCTAGAAGATCCTGCCTTTGCGACATCAAAAGAGAAGGACCTCACCCTCAAGACGGGTACTACCATGCATGTGGTTCTTTAGAGTTCCCTTGTCCCATTTGTCTGTCCACCACCCTCCTCATCCTTAGTGTCAGTCTCAATCTCCATGCCTCCAAGAGCAGCCTACTGGTCCCTCTTACACCACTCCCATTGCTTCACCCACTGCAAAGCTTTGTCCTTGGTCCCCCACTCCTCACCTTCATCCTTGTATAGTTTCAAACTGTAAGGCTGTCACCCCGGAAGAGGAGGAGGGTGAAGTTGAAGTCCAAGAACGTCCCTGCACGTCGGTAGAGGGTGCGGGTACATCTTGATGTTCTTTTCCTCCTCACCGAAATGGCTACAGATGCGATCACACATCCCGGACACGTCCTTGGCACAGGCACCACACTTGAAGCCCGCTTTCTTGGCTGTCAATGGCCACATCTTGATGTGCTTTGACAACTCTTTTGTCATGTAGTCACTGATAAGAAGGTGATTTCAAGGCGCATTCTACTTGGAAGCATCAAAATGGGAGGATGCAACAGGCAATGAGCGCATGGTGTCGGCGATAGAAGTTAATGCATTACACCCTCTTGCAGTTGTAGAAGCCATGGCGCCGGAGTGCCAGGCCTGCCAGAGGCAGAGTGTTGGTTACAGACAACTAGGAGGGCTATGAGTTATGACTTGTAAGGTGCAAATCACGTCGTGACTAGCACGGCTTCAATTGTTGAAATAGTTTGCACCTTGTCCACTGCCTAGGTGGCTAACCACACATACAGACAAGGCATGCACTGCTATATGGAGTATGTCCCCTTGGTCTGTTCTGAGATGGGCCAAGAATGCACTGCCCATAATGGGTATGTCCCCTGTGGCTCATCATAGGAACCATACCTTTTTGGCTTGGTTGAATAGGCACCGGAGTCTCAAACGAGAGGTCGCGGGTTCAAACCCCGCGACAGCCGCAATTCTCTTTGTGGCCAAAACTGGGATAGAAAGCTTCTAGGAAGCTTACTAGAGCCTGCCTCGAGGATGACACTTGGCGGTCTAAGGACGCGCCAAGTAGGGCTGTAGGTTGAGGTTGGCTCTAGTGGAGCCACTACAAGTAGAAGCTTTAGCTAAGCTCTGCAGGTATAAGAGCCTGTACCTTGCATGCATCCATGTACAGTTCTTGCCTTTGAGACTCTTCACAGAGTGTCCAACCAAAGGTAGACACTAAAGACCAACATCCGGACTTCGTGAGGTTGCAAACCAAACGAACCTAAAGTGTGGATCCCTCATTCAAGGGTGATATGTTATCTTGGTTGCAATACCGAGAGCGGTTGGCGGCCTCCCATGTTGGGACCTGTTTTCTAGACCGTTGCTATCCGGCGCATTGACAAACGGTTATGAGCCCACACTTCTGGTTCTAAGGCACGCTTCCAAGAAAGACTAGCGCGTGGTCTTGCAAGGTGCACAGGTACAATAGGGACACGACCATCGGACGGATCCATCTGCTCCATCGGCTCCATCGGCTTCTTCAGGTAGGGTGCACGCACATGGCGGACTAGGGGACGAGGAACAGCTCTTTCCATGTTGGACAAGACCCTCGAGTCCCAACGGGATTAAGCTCTGCCCCTTTTTCGAAGGTGGTACGACCCCGAGTCCACTCTGTCACGACGGCACCATCGCCTTAGGCGATCATCGGCGGGAGGTGTATGCAACGAAACCAACTGCACCTTTGACAATGGTCACTGTCAGCAGCCTCATCAGCCTCATCGGCCTCAACGAAGCAGAGTAGAAGCAAAGCAGAGAAGACGAGCAACCGCCAAAAATGGCGGATCCGACTCAAGCCCACCTTGAGGCAGGTATGTCAAACTTCACGGGGACATGTTTTCCCTTGTGGAAATGGCAGTTTGATATTGTCATGAACGTGCGTGGCTACATCGACATTCTAAAAGGGACCAAGACAGCACTAGCTGATGCGACCGTGACGACGCATGCGCCTGACCTTGCAGCATGGACGATGAAGAACAACATGGCTCTCGCCATTCTTGTGACATCCATCAACAACACTCAACACTCCCACATCACAGGATGCACGTTGGCTGCCGACGCCTACGCAAAACTTGCACTTGAGCATCAATCAAACGCCCTAGCAAACCAACTCTTCATCTTCCAAAGGTTGATGTTGATGAGGGTGAGCGAAGGAGAATTGATACCCACATTTTTGCAGTCATTCGACAACGTGCTGCAAGAGTTCTAGCAAATGGAATAGAATCTTGACTCAAAGATGCGTGCCATGATCCTTCTAATGACGCTGCCGGAAAGCTTGGGGTCCTTGATCATCGTATCTGGCAGTTGGAAGGAAGCAGATCTGACGTATGAGGCTGCCGCCGAACACGTCCGCAACGAGTCCATGCGACGCAGTGCCAGTGAGGCAAAAACGTTTCAGCCTATGCCTCTTGCTTCAGTGGACAAGGTGCAAGCTCTTGCTCCTGTCAAGGCAACAACGGAAGCGGTGGCGGTGGAGGGAAAGGCAATGGTGGCGGGAAGAGTTCCAAGAAGCCCAGCAACTGTCACAACTGTGGCAAGGCTGTGCACTAGGCTAGGGACTGTCGTAGTCCCAAGAAAGATGGTGAGAAAAAAGGTGGAAAGGAGAAGAAGGAGCTCACCAACATGATGGCTAGGGGGCTGCCCATGAAGGGCGCAACGATCCTTAGGCCCGGGGCATTCACCCTTGACTCGGGAACCAACCACGACTCATCAAAAGAGAAGGGTGGATTTGTCTCCATGGCCGAATCTGTCATGTGCATCAAGTGTGCAAACGGCGGCGTCGTCCAAGCCATGGGCAAAGGGGATAACGCGATTATGTTCAACATGACTGGTGCGGAGAAGGCGGTCAATCTTCAAAAGGTGGTGTACATGCCCTCCTTTGCAGCCAACTTGCTCTGCGTGTCACAAATCACTGACAAAAACATGATAGTGGTGTTTACCAACAAGGAAGCGGTGGCCCTAAAAAACGAGGACATCCAGATTTTGTACACTAAAGATGATCTCATGCTTCAAGTTCCAAGAGTCGACGGCCTCTACGTGCTTCAAACCAAATTCACCAAGGCGTCGGATGAGGGACTCGCATGTCCCACCAAGAGAGTGGCACCGGAGCCAAAGGATGCACTACCGGCGACCGCTGCGGCTGCCTCATCAACCAAGGACACTGACGCTGAGCTATGGCACTGGCCATTTGGCCATGTGGCCAACAGCACGCTGTAGAAGATGCAGGAGCATGGGGTAGTTTGTGGAATGGAAGGGTGCAACATGAAGCATGGCGGAGGGTGTGCATTGTGTGAACCATGCCTCCAAGCGAAGGCAAAGAAGAAGCCGTTTGGGAGAGGAGGTCAACGAGCGGAGCACGTCTTGGAACTGATACACAGTGACGTGTGT
>SZWC01001903.1:7685-20641 GCA_023375785.1 Penium margaritaceum
ACACTGGTCAGAAACACAGTGGTCAGAAACATAATGGTCAGAAACACAATGGTCAGAAACACAGTGGTCAGAAATACATTGGTCAGAAACACACTGGTCAGAGACACAGTGGTCAGAAACCCAGTGGTAAAAAATACACTGGTCAGAAACACGGTGGTCAGAAACACAGTGGTCATAAACACATTGGTCAGAAATACATTGGTCACAAACACACTGGTCAGAAACACACTGGTCAGAAACACTGTTGTCAGAAACATAGTGGTCAGAAACACAGTGGTCAAAAACACTATGGTCAGAAACATAGTGGTCAGTAACACAGTGATCAGAAACACAGTGGTCAGAAATACACTGGTCAGAAACACTGTGGTTAGAAACACAGTGGTCTGAAACACACTGGTCAGAAACACAGTGGTCAGAAACACAGTGCTCAGAAACACAGTGGTCAGAAACACACTGGTCAGAGATGCAGTGGTCAGAAACACAGTGGTCAGAAACAAACTAGTCAGAAACACAGTGGTCAGAAACACATTGGTCAGAAACACAGTGGTCGGAAACCCACTGGTAAGAAACACAGTGGTTAGAAACACAGTGGTCAGAAACACACTTGTCAGAAACACACTGGTCAGAAACACACAGGTCAGAAACACACTGGTCAGAAATACACTGGTCAGAAACACACTGGTCTGAAACACAGAGTCAGAAACATAGTTGTCTTAAACACACTTGTCAGAAACACACTGGCCAGAAACACACTGGTCTGAAACACAGTTGTGAGAAACACAGTGGTCAGAATTAAAGTGGTCAGAAACACAGTGGTCAGAAACACAATGGTCAGAAACACACTGGTCAGAAACACACTTGTCAGAAACACGCTCGTCAGAAACACAGTGGACAGCGACACGGTGGTCAGAAACACACTAAGAGAAACACAGTGGTCATAAAAACAGTGGTTAGAAACACATTGGTCGGAAACACAGTGGTCAGAAACACAGTGGTAAGAAACAAGGTTGTCAGAAACACATTGGCCGGAAACACAGTGGTGAGAAACACAGTGGTCAGAAATACAGTTGTAAGAAACACAGTGGTCAGAAACACAGTGGTTAGAAACACAGTGGTCAGAAACACAGTGGTCAGAAACACACTGGTCAGAAACACACTGGGCAGAAACACACTGGTCAGAAACACACTGTTAAGAACCACACTGGTCAGAGACACACAGGTCGGAAACACACTGGTCAGAAACACACTTATCAGAAACACAGTGGTGAGAAACACAGTGGTCAGAAACGGAGTGTTCAGAAACACAGTGGTGAGAAACATACAGGTTAGAAACACACTGGTCAGAAACACACTGATAAGAAACATACTTCTCAGAAACACACTGGTCAAGAACACAGTGGTCAGAAACACACTGGTCAGTAACACAATGGTCAGAAACACAGTGGTCAGAAACACAGTGGTCAGAAACACAGTGGTCAGAAAGACACTGGACAGAAACACACTGGTTAGAAACACAGTGGTCAGAAACACAGTTGTCAGAAACACAGTGGTCAGAAACACACTGGTCAGAAAGACAGTGGTCAGAAACACAATGGTCAGAAACATACTGGTCAGAAACATAGTGGTCAGAAACACACTGGTCAGAGACACACTAGTCAGAAACACAGTGGTCAGAAACACACTGGTCAGAAACACAGTGGTCAGAAACACAAAGGTCAGAAACACACTGTTCAGAAACACAGTGGTCAGAAACACAGTGGTCTGAACACAGTGGTCAGAAACAGAGTGGTCAGAAACACACTGGTAAGAAACACACTGGTCAGAAACACAGTGGACAGAAACACAGTGGTCAGAAACACAGTAGTCAGAAACACAGTGGTCAGAAACACACTAGTCAGAAACACACTGGTCAGAAACACACTAGTCAGAAACACACTGGTCAGAAACACACTAGTCAGAAACACACTGGTCAGAAACACACTAGTCAGAAACACACTGGTCAGAAACACACTAGTCAGAAACACACTGGTCAGAAACACACTAGTCAGAAACACACTGGTCAGAAACACACTAGTCAGAAACACACTGGTCAGAAACACACTAGTCAGAAACACACTGGTCAGAAACACACTAGTCAGAAACACACTGGTCAGAAACACACTAGTCAGAAACACACTGGTCAGAAACACACTAGTCAGAAACACACTGGTCAGAAACACACTAGTCAGAAACACACTGGTCAGAAACACACTAGTCAGAAACACACTGGTCAGAAACACACTAGTCAGAAACACACTGGTCAGAAACACACTAGTCAGAAACACACTGGTCAGAAACACACTAGTCAGAAACACACTGGTCAGAAACACACTAGTCAGAAACACACTGGTCAGAAACACACTAGTCAGAAACACACTGGTCAGAAACACACTAGTCAGAAACACACTGGTCAGAAACACACTAGTCAGAAACACACTGGTCAGAAACACACTAGTCAGAAACACACTGGTCAGAAACACACTAGTCAGAAACACACTGGTCAGAAACACACTAGTCAGAAACACACTGGTCAGAAACACACTAGTCAGAAACACACTGGTCAGAAACACACTAGTCAGAAACACACTGGTCAGAAACACAGTGGTCAGAAACACAGTGGTCAAAAACACAGTGGTCAGAAACACACTGGTCAGAAACACACTGGTCAGAAACACACTTGTCAGAAACAAAGTGGTCAGAAACACAGTGGTCAGAAACACACTGGTCAAAAACACAGTGGTCAGAACACTGTTGTCATAAACACAGTGGTTAGAAACACACTTGTCACAAACACAGTGGTCGGAGACAGAGTGGTCAGAAACACAATGGTCAGAAACACAGTGGACGGAAACACACCGGTCAGAAACACACTGGTCAGAAACACAGTGGTAAGCAACACACTGGTCAGAAGTATACTAGTCAGAAACATAGTGGTCAGAAACACACTAGTCAGAGACACACTGGTCAGAAACACACTGGTCTTGAACACAGTGGTCAGAAACACAATGGTCAGAAACACACTGGCCAGAAACACACTGGTCAAAGACACAGTGGTCAGAAACACAGTGGTCAGAAGCACAGTGGTCAGAAACACAGTGGTCAGAAACACAGTGGTAAGAAAGGCCCTGGTCAGAAACACAGTGGTCATAAACATACTGGTCAGAAACACGGTGGTCAGAAACACAGTTGTCAAAAACACACTGGTCAGAAACACAGTGGTCAGAAACACAGTGGTCAGAAACACACTGGATAGAAACACACTTGTCATAAATACGCTGGTCACAAACACACTGGTCAGACACACAGTCGTCATAAACACAGTGGTCAGAAACCAAGTGGTCAGAAACACAGAGGTCAGAAACACAGTGGTAAGAAACACACTGGTCATAAACACGGTGGTCAGAAACACACTGGTCAGAAACACACTGAGAGAAACACAGTGGTCATAAACACAGTGGTCATAAACACATTGGTCAGAAACACACTGGTCAAAAACACAGTGGTCAGAGACACATTGGTCAGCAACATAGTGGTCAGAAACACAGTGGTCAGAAATACAGTAGTCAGAAACACAGCGGTTAGAAACACAGTGGTCAGAAACACACTGGTCAGATACACACTGGTCAGAGCCACACTGGTCGGAAACACTCTGGTCAGAAACACAGTGGTCAGAAACATAGTGGTCAGAAACACACTGGTCAGAAACACACTGGTCACAAACACACTGGTAAGAAACACAGTGGTGAGAAACATAGTGGTCAGAGACACTGTGGTCAGAAACACGCTGGTCAGAAACACAGTGGTCAGAAACACTCTGGTCAGAAACATACTGATCAGACCCACACTGGTCAGAAACACAGTGGTCAGAAACACAGTGGTCAGAAACACACTTGTCAGAAACACAGTGGTCAGAAACCCAGCCGTCAGAAACACACTGCTCAGAAACAAAGTGGTCACAAATACACTGGTCAGAAACACACTGGTCAGAGGCACACTGGTCAGAAACACAGTGGTCAGAAACACAGTGGTCAGAAACACACTGGTCAGAAACACACTGGTCAGAAACACACTGGTCAAAAACACAGTGGTAACAAACACAGTGGTCAGAAACACACTGGTCAGAAACACACTGGTCAGAAACACACTGGCCAGAAACACACTGGTCAGAAACACACTGGTCAGAAATTCACTGGTCAGAAACACAGCGGGCAGCAACATGGTGCTCAGAAATACACTGGTCAGAAACACACTGAGAGAAACACAGTGGTCATAACACAGTGTTCAGAAAGACATTGGTCAGAAAGACACTGGTCAGAAACACAGTGGTTAGAAACACAGTGGTCAGAAACACATTGGTCAGAAACACAAGGGTCAAAAACACAGTGGTCAGAAACACAGTGGTCAGAAACACAGTGGTCAGAAACACAGTGGTCAGAAACACAGCGGTCAGAAACACAGAAGTCAGAAACACTGTGGTCAGAAATACTGTGGTCAGAAACACACTGGTCAGAACCACAGTGGTCAGAAACACACTGGTCAGAAACACGTTGGTCAGAAACACAGTGGTCAGAAACACGGTGGTCAGAAACACAGTGGTCAGAAACACGGTGGTCAGAAACACAGTGGTCAGAAACACGGTGGTCAGAAACACAGTGGTCAGAAACACGGTGGTCAGAAACACAGTGGTCAGAAACACGGTGGTCAGAAACACAGTGGTCAGAAACACGGTGGTCAGAAACACAGTGGTCAGAAACACGGTGGTCAGAAACACAGTGGTCAGAAACACGGTGGTCAGAAACACAGTGGTCAGAAACACGGTGGTCAGAAACACAGTGGTCAGAAACACGGTGGTCAGAAACACAGTGGTCAGAAACACGGTGGTCAGAAACACAGTGGTCAGAAACACGGTGGTCAGAAACACAGTGGTCAGAAACACGGTGGTCAGAAACACAGTGGTCAGAAACACGGTGGTCAGAAACACAGTGGTCAGAAACACGGTGGTCAGAAACACAGTGGTCAGAAACACGGTGGTCAGAAACACAGTGGTCAGAAACACGGTGGTCAGAAACACAGTGGTCAGAAACACGGTGGTCAGAAACACAGTGGTCAGAAACACGGTGGTCAGAAACACAGTGGTCAGAAACACGGTGGTCAGAAACACAGTGGTCAGAAACACGGTGGTCAGAAACACAGTGGTCAGAAACACGGTGGTCAGAAACACAGTGGTCAGAAACACAGTGGACAGAAACACACTGGCCAGACACACACTGGTCAGAAACACACTGGTCAAAAAGACAGTGGTTACAAACACAGTGGTCAGAAACACACTGGTCAGAAACACAGTGGTCAGAAACACACTGGCCAGAAAGACACTGGTCAGAAACACACTGGTCAGAAACACAATGGTCAGAAACATTTGTAAGAAAGACAGCGGTCAGAAACACAGTGGTCAGAAACACACTGAGAGAAACACAGTGGTCAGAAACACAGTGGTCAGAAACACAGTGGTCAGAAACACAGCGGTCAGAAACACAGCGGTAAGAAACACAGTTGTTAGAAACACAGTGGTCAGAACCACAGAGGTCAGAAACACACTGGTCAGAAACACACTGGTCAGAAACACAGTGGTCAGAAACACACTGGACAGAAACATTTGTAAGAAAGACAGCGGTCAGAAACACAGTGGTCAGAAACACACTGGTCAGAACAACAGTGGTCAGAAACACAGTGGTCAGACGCACACTCGTCAGAAACACTGTGGTCAGAAACACAGTGGTCAGAAACACAGTGGTCAGAAACACAGTGGTAAAAAACACACTGGTCAGAAACACACTCGTCAGAAACATAGTGGTCAGAAACACACTGGTCGGAAACACAGTGGTCAGAAACAGAGTGGTCTTAAACACAGTGGTCAGAAACACAATGGTCAGAAGCACAGTGGTCAGAAACGTAGTGGTCAGAAACACAGCGGTTTCAGATACTGTGGTAAAAAACACATTGGTCAGAGGAAGGCTGATCAGAAACACAGTGTTCAGAAAACAGTGGTCAGCAATACACTGGTTAGAGACACAGTGGTCAGAAACACACTGGGCAGATACACTGTGGTCAGAAATACAGTGGTCAGAAACACACTGGTCAGACACACTGTGGTCAGAAACACAATGGTCAGAAACACACTGGTCAGAAACACAGTTGTCAGAAACACACTGGTCAGAAACACACTGGTCAGAAACACAGTTGTCAGAAATACACTGGTCAGAAACACAATGGTCAGAAACACACTTGTCAGAAACACACTGGTCAGAAGGACGATGCTCCGAAACACAGTGGTCGGAAACACTCTGGTCAGAAACACAGTGGTCAGAAACACACTGGTCAGAAACACAATGGTCAGAAACACACTTGTCAGAAACACACTGGTCAGAAGGACGATGCTCCGAAACACAGTGGTCGGAAACACTCTGGTCAGAAACACAGTGGTCAGAAACACACTGTTCAGATACACAATTGTCAGAAACACAGTGGTCCTAAACACAGTTGTCAGAAACACAGTGGTCAGAAACACAGTGGTCAGAAATACAGTGGTCTGAAACACACTGGTCAGACACACACTGGTCAGAAACACACTGGTCGGACACACACTTGTCAGAAACATAGTGGGCAGCAACATGGTGCTCAGAAACACACTGGTCAGATACACACTGACAGAAACACAGTGGTCATAAACACAGAAGTCAGAAAGACACTGGCCAGAAACATAGTGCTCAGAAACAGATTGGTCAGAAAAACATTGGTCAGAAACACAGTGGTCAGAAAAACAGTGGTCAGAAACACAATGGTCAGTAACACAGCGGTCAGAAACACAGTGGTTAGAAACACACTGGTCAGAAACACACTGGTCAGAAACACACTGGTCAGAACTACACTGGTCCGAAACTTACTGGTCAGAATCACACTTGTCAGAAACACAGTGGTCAGAAACACAGTGGACAAAAACACATCGGACAGAAACACACTGGTCAGAAAACACAGTGGTCAAAACACAGTGGTCATAAACACACTGGACAGAAACACACTGGTCAGAAACACAGCACTCAGAAACACAGTGGTCAGAAACACACTTGTGAGAAAGACACTGGTAAGAAACACTGTCGCCAGAAACACAGTGGTCAGAAACGCAGTGGTCAGAAACAAAGTGGTTTCAAATACTGTGGTCAAAAACACACTGGTCAGAGGAAGCCTGGTCAGAAACACAGTCTTCAGAAAACATTGGCCAGAAACACACTGGTTAGAAACACTGTGGTCAGAAACACACTGTTTAGACACACTGTGGTCAGAAACACAGTGGTCAGAAACACAATGGTCAGAAACACAGGTTTCAGAAACACACTGGTCAGAAACACAGTTGTCAGAAATACACTGGTCAGAAACACAATGGTCAGAAACACACTTGTCAGAAACACACTGGTCTGAAACACGATGCTCCGAAACACAGTGGTCAGAAACACAGTGGTCAGAAACACACTGGTCAGAAACAAAGTGGTCAAAAACACAGTGGTCCGAAACACAGTTGTCAGAAAAACAGTGGTCAGAAACAAAGTGGTCAGAAACACAATGGTCTAAAACACACTGGCCAGAAACACAGTGGTCAGAAACACAGTGGTCAGAAACATAGTGGTCAGAAACACAGTGGTTACAAAGGCACAAGTCAGAAACACACTGGTCAGACACACTGGTCAGAAACACACTGGTCAAAAACACAGTGGTTACAAACACAGTGTTCAGAATTACACTGGTCAGAAACACATCGCTTAGAAACACACTGGTCAGAAACACACTGGTCAGAAACACAGTGGTCAGAAAAAAAGTGGTCAGAAACACAGTGGTCAGTAACACAGTGGTCAGAAACACAGTGGTTAGAAGCACACTGGTCAGAAACACGCTGGTTAGAAACACACTGGTCAGAAACACACTGGTCAGAACTATACTGGTCAGAAACACACTGGTCAGAACACACTTGTCAGAAACACAGTGGTCAGAAGCACATTGGTAAGAAACACATTGGTCAGAAACAGACTGGTCAGAAACACACTGGTCAGAAAGACACTGGTAAGAAACGCTGTGGTCAGAAACACAATGGTCAGAAACACTGTGGTCAGAAACATACTGGTCAGAAACACAGTGGTGAGAAACACACTGGTCAGAAGCACAGTGGTCAGAAACACAGTGGTCAGAAACACAGTGGTCAAAACGCAGTGGGCAGAAACACACTGGTCAGAAAGACACTGGTCAGAAACACACTGGTCACAAACACACTGGTCAGAAACACAGTGGTCAAAACGCAGTGGGCAGAAACACACTGGTCAGAAAGACACTGGTCAGAAACACACTGGTCACAAACACACTGGTCAGAAACACAGTGGTCAAAACGCAGTGGGCAGAAACACACTGGTCAGAAAGACACTGGTCAGAAACACACTGGTCACAAACACACTGGTCAGAAACACAGTGGTCAGAAACACACTGGTCAAAAACAACTGGTCAGAAACACACTGGTCACAAACATAGTGGTCAGAAACACATTGGTCGGAAACATAGTTGTCAGAAACAGAGTGGTCAGAAACACACTGGTCAGAAACACAGTTGTCAGAAACATAGTGGTCAGAAACGCAGTGGTCAGAAACATAGCGCTTTCAAATACTGTGGTCAAAAACACACAGGTCAGAGGAAGACTGGTTAGAAACACAGTGTTCAGAAAACAGTGGTCAGAAATACACTGGTTAGAAACACATTGGTCAGAAACGCACTGGTCAGAAACACTGTGGTCACAAACACACTGATCAGAAACACACTGGTCAAAAACAGTGGTCAGAAATAGAGTGGTCAGAAACACACTGGTCAGAAAGACACTGGTCAGAAACACACTGGTCAGAACACAGTTATCAGAAACACAGTGGTCAGAAACACAGTGGTCAGAAACACTCTGGTCAGAAACACAGTGGTCAGAAACACAGTGGTCAAAACGCAGTGGTCAGAAACACACTGGTCAGAAACACAGTGGTCAGAAACACCCTGGTCAGAAACCCAGTGGTCATAAACACACTGGTCAGAAACACAGTGGTCATAAACACACTGATCAGAAACACAGTTGTCAGAAATACACTGGAAAGAAACACAATGGTCAGAAACACACTTGTCAGAAACACACTGGTCAGAAGCACGATGCTAAGGAACACAGTGGTCGGAAACACTCTGGTCAGAAACACAGTGGTCAGAAACACACTGGTCAGAAACACAATTGTCAGAAGCACAGTGGTCCGAAACACAGTTGTCAGAAACACAGTGGTCAGAAAAACAGTGGTCATAAATACAGTGGTCTGAAAACACTGGTCAGAGACACACTGGTCAGAAACACACTGGTCGGACACACACTGGTCAGAAACGTATTGGGCAGCAACATGGTGCTCAGAAACACACTGGTCAGATACACACTGAGAGAAACACAGTGGTCATAAACACAGTGGTCAGAAACACAGTGGTCATAAACACAGAATTCAGAAAGAAACTGGTCAGAAACACAGTGCTCAGAAACAGATTGGTCAGAAACACATTGGTCAGAAACACAGTGGTCAGAAACACAGTGGTCAGACACAATGGTCAGTAACACAGCGGTCAGAAACACAGTGGTTAGAAACACACTGGTCAGAAACACACTGGTCAGAAACACACTGGTCAGAAACACACTGGTCAGAACTACACTGGTCAGAAACACACTGGTCAGAAACACACTGGTCAGAAACACACTGGTCAGAACTACACTGGTCAGAAACTTACTGGTCAGAATCACACTTGTCAGAAACACAGTGATCAGAAACACAGTGGTCAGAAACACAGTGGTCAGAAACACACTGGTCAGAAACACACTGGTAAGAATGACATTTGTAAGAAACACAGTGGTCAGAAACACAGTGGTCAGATTCACTGTGGTCAGAAACATACTGGTCAGAAACACAGTGGTCAGAAACACACTGGTCAGAAACACAGTGGTCAGAAACACAGTGGTCAGAAACACACTGGACATAAACACACTGGTCAGAAACACACTGGTCAGAAACACAGTGGTCAGAAACACACTGGACAGAAACACACTGGTCAGAAACACAGCACTCAGAAACACAATGATCAGAAACACACTGGTCAGAAAAACAGTGGTCAGAAACACAGTGGTCAGAAACACACTGGTCAGAAACACAGTGGTTAGAAACACAGTGGTCAAAAACAAACTCGTGAGAAACACAGTGGTCAGAAACACAGTGGTCAGAAACACACTGGTCAGAAACACAGTGGTCAGAAACAAAGTGGTCAGAAACACACTAGTCAGAAACACTGTGGTCAGGAACACAGTGGTCAGAAACACACTGGTCAGAAACACACTCATCCGAAACATAGTGGACAAAACACACTGGTCGGAAACACAGTGGTCAGAAACAGAGTGGTCAGAAACACACTGGTCAGAAACAGAGTGGTCAGAAACACATTGGTCAAAAACACACTGGTCAGAAACACACTCATCAGGAACATAGTGGACAAAACACACTGGTCGGAAACACAGTGGTCAGAAACAGAGTGGTCAGAAACACACTGGTCAGAAACAGAGTGGTCAGAAACACAGTGGTCAAAAACACACTGGTCAGAAACACAGTTGTCAGAAATTCACTGGTCAGAAACACAATGGTCAGAAACACACTGGTCAGAAACACACTGGTCAGAACTACACTGGTCCGAAACTTACTGGTCAGAATCACACTTGTCAGAAACACAGTGGTCAGAAACACAGTGGTCAGAAACATAGTGGTCAGAAACACAGTGGTCACAAAGACACTGGTCAGAAACACACTGGTCAGAAACACACTGGTCAGAACTACACTGGTCCGAAACTTACTGGTCAGAATCACACTTGTCAGAAACACAGTGGTCAGAAACACAGTGGTCAGAAACATAGTGGTCAGAAACACAGTGGTCACAAAGACACTGGTCAGAAACACACTGGTCAGAAACACACTGGTCAGAACTACACTGGTCCGAAACTTACTGGTCAGAATCACACTTGTCAGAAACACAGTGGTCAGAAACACAGTGGTCAGAAACATAGTGGTCAGAAACACAGTGGTCACAAAGACACTGGTCAGAAACACACTGGTCAGAAACACACTGGTCAGAACTACACTGGTCCGAAACTTACTGGTCAGAATCACACTTGTCAGAAACACAGTGGTCAGAAACACAGTGGTCAGAAACATAGTGGTCAGAAACACAGTGGTCACAAAGACACTGGTCAGAAACACACTGGTCAGAAACACACTGGTCAGAACTACACTGGTCAGAAACACACTGGTCAGAAACACAGTGGTCAGAAACACACTGGTCAGACACACTGTGGTCAGAAACACAATGGTCAGAAACACACTGGTCAGAAACACAGTTTTCAGAAACACACTGGTCAAAAACACACTGGTCAGAAACACAGTTGTCAGAAATTCACTGGTCAGAAACACAATGGTCAGAAACACACTTCTCAGAAACACACTGGTCTGAAACACGATGCTCCGAAACACAGTGGTCAGAAACACTGTGGTCAGAAACACAGTGGTCAGAAACACACTAGTCAGAAACACAGTGGTTAAAAACACAGTGGTCCGAAACACAGTTGTCAGAAAAACAGTGGACAGAAACATAGTGGTCAGAAACACAGTGGTCTGAAACACACTGGTCAAAAACACAGTGGTCAGAAACACAGTGGTCAGAAACACAGTGGTCAGAAACACAGTGGTCATAAACACAGTGGTCAGAAACACAGTGGTCAGAAACACAGTGGTCAGAAACATAGTGGTCAGAAACACAGTGGTCACAAAGGCACTCGTCAGAAACACACTGGTCAGACACACACTGGTCAGAAACACGCTGGTTAAAAACACAGTGGTTACAAACAGAGTGTTCAGAAACACACTGGTCAGAAACACAGTGGTCAGAAACACACTGACCAGAAACACACTGGTCAGAAACACACTGGTCAGAAACACACTGGTCAGAAACACAGTGGTCAGAATGAAAGTGGTCAGAAACACAGTGGTCAGTAACACAGCGGTCAGAAACACAGTGGTTAGAAACACACTGGTCAGAAACACGCTGGTCAGAAACACACTGGTCAGAACTACACTGGTCAGAAACACACTGGTCAGAAACACACTTGTCAGAAACACAGTGGTCAGAAGCACAGTGGTCAGAAACACATTGGTGAGAAACACACTGGTCAGAAACACACTGGTCAGACAGACACTGGTAAGAAAAAAAGTGGTCAGAAACACAATGGTCAGAAACACTGTGATCAGAAACATACTGGTAAGAAACACAGTGGTCAGAAACACAGGGGTCAGAAACACAGTGGTCAGAAACACACTAGTCAAAAACACTGTGATCAGAAACACAATGGTCAGAAGCACAGTGGTCAGAAACACACTGGTCAAAAACAACTGGTCAGAAACACACTGTTCACAAACATAGTGGTCAGAAACACATTGGTCGGAAACATAGTTGTCAGAATCGGAGTGGTCAGAAACACATTGGTCAGAAACACAGTGGTCAGAAACATAGTGGTCAGAAACACAGTGGTCGGAAACATAGTCGTTTCAAATACTCTGGTAAAAAACACACTGTCCAGAGAAAGACTGGTTAGAAACACAGTGTTCAGAAAACAGTGGTCAGAAACGCACCAATTAGAAACACACTGTTCAGAAACGCACTGGTCAGAAACACTGTGGTCACAAACACACTGATCAGAAACACACTGGTCAGAAACGGTGGTCAGAAACAGAGTGGTCAGAAACACACTGGTCAGAAACACACTGGTCAGAAACACA
>SZWC01001903.1:25163-46127 GCA_023375785.1 Penium margaritaceum
TGGTCAGAAACACACTGGTCAGAAACACAGTGAACAGAAACACAGTGGTCAAAAACACAAGTGTCAGGAACACAGTGGGCAGAAACACAGTGGTCAGAGACACACTGGTTAGAAACACACTCATCAGAAAGACACTGGTTAGAAACACACTGGTCAGAAACACACCGGTCAGAAACACGGTGGTCAGAAACACAGTGTTCAGAAACATCGTTGTCAGAAACACAGTGGTCAGAAACATTGTGGTCAGAGAAACACTGGGCAGAAACACACTGGTCAGAAACACACTGGTCAGAGACACACTGGTCAGGAACACACTGGTCATAAACAAAGTGGTCAGAAACACGCTGGTCAGAAACACACTGGTCAGAAGTACAGTGGTCAGAAATACACTGGTCAGAAACACACTGGTCAGAAACACAGTTGTCAGAAACACACTCGTCAGAAACACAGTGGTCGGAAACACAGTGGTCAGAAACGCAGTGGTCAGAAACACAGTGGTCAGGATTGCACTGGTCAGAAACACAGTGGTCAGATACACACTGGCCAGAAAAACAGTGGTCAGAAACACAGTGGTCAGAAACACACTGGTCAGAAACACAGTGGTCAGAAATACACTGGTCAGAAACACAGTGGTCAAAAACACACTAGTCAGAAACACAGTGGTCAGAAACACAGTGGTCAAAAACACACTAGTCAGAAACACAGTGTTCAGAAACACAGTGGTCAGAAACACACTGGTCAGAAATAAACTGGTCAGAAACACACTTTTCCGAAAAACACTGGTAAAAAACACACTGGTCAGAAACACAGTGGTCAGAAACACAGTGGTCAGAAACACACTGGTTAGAAACACAGTGGTCAGAAACACAGTGGTTAGAAACACAGTTGTCACTAACCACTGGTCAGAAACACAGTGGTCAGAAACACAGTGGTCAGAAACAGAATGGTCACAAGCACAATGGTCAGAAACACAGTGGTCAGAAACACAGGGGTGAAAAACACACTGGTCAGAAACACAGTGGTCAGAAACGTAGTGGTAAAAAACATAGTAGTCAGAAACACGATGGTCAGAAACAAAGTGGTCAGAAACACAGTGGTCAGACACACAGCGGTCAAAAACACAGCCGTCAGAAACACAGTGGTCAGAAACACAGTGGTCAGAAACGCACTGGTCAAAAACGCATTGGTCAGAAACACAGTGGTCAGAAACACAGTGGTCAGAAACACAGTGGCCAGACACACACTGGTCAGAAACACAGTGGTGAGAAACACAGTGGTCAGCAACACAGTGGTCAGAAACACACTGGTCTCAAACACAGTAGTCAGAAACATAGTGGTCAGAAACACAATGGTCACAAACACAGTGGTCAGAAACTTAGTGGTCAGAAACACAATGGTCACAAACACAGTGGTCAGAAACTTAGTGGTCAGAAACACACTGGTCAGAAACACAATGGTCAGAAACACAGTGGTCAGAAACACACTAGTCAGAAACCCAGTAGTCAGAAACACTATGCCCGAAAACTCAGTGGTTAGAAACACAGTGGTCAGAAAAACACTGGTCAGAAACGCAGTGGTCAGAAACACAGTTGTCAGAAACACACTGGTCAGAAACATAGTGGTCAGAAACACAATGGTCCGAAACGCACTGGTCAGAAACACAGTGGTCAGAAACACAGTGGTCAGAACACAGTGGTCAGAAATGCAATGGTCAGAAACACACTTGTCAAAAACACACTGGTCAGAAACAAACTGGTCAGAAACACACTGGTGACAAACACACTGGTCAGAAACACAGTGGTCAGAATAACACAGTTCAGAAACACAGTGGTCAGAAACAAACTGGTCTGAAACACAGTGGTCAGAAGCACACTGGTCAGAAACTAACTGGCCAGAAACACACTGGCCAGAAACACAGTGGTCAGAAAGACATTGGTCAGACACACACTGGTCAGAAACAAAGTGCTCAAAAACACAGTGGTCAGAAACACAGCGGTCAGAAACACACTGGTCAGAAACACACTGGTCAGAATCACATTGGTCAGAAACACAGTGGGCAGCAACAAGGTGGTCAGAAACACACTGGTTAGAAACACACTCAGAGAAACACAGTGGTCAGAAACACATTGGTCAGAAACACACTGGTCAGAAACACAGTGGTCAGATACACAGTGGTAAAAAACACATTGGCCAGAAACACATGGTCCGAAACACTGTGGTCAGAAACACAGTGGTCAGAAACACAGTGGTCAGAAACACACTGGTCAGAAACACACTGGTAAGAAACACACTGGTCAAAAACACACTTGTCAGAAACACAGTGGTCAGAAACACACTGGTAAGAAACACACTGGTCAAAAACACACTTGTCAGAAACACAGTGGTCAGAAACACAGCGGTCAGAAACACAGTGGTCAGAAATGCACTGGTCATAAACACAGTGATCAGAAACACACTGGTCAGAAACACAGTGGTCCGAAACACGGTGGTCAGAAACACACTGGTCAGAAACACAGTGGTCAAGAACACACTGGTTAGAAACATAGTGGTCAGGCACACCGTGGTCAGAAATACACTGGTCCGAAACACACTGGTCAGAAACACACTGGTCAAAAACACAGTGGTCAGAAACACTCTAGCCAGAGGCACAGTGGTCAGAAACAGAATGCTCAGAAACACACTGGTCAGAAACACAGTGGCAATAAACACACTGATCAGAAACACAGGGGTCAGAAACACAGTGGTCAGAAACACAGTATTCAAAAACACAGTGGTCAGAAACACAGTGGTGAGAAACCCAGCCGACGGAAACACACGTGTCAGAATTACAGTGGTCAGAAATACACTGGTCGGAAACACACTGGTCAGAGGCACACGTGTCAGAAAGACTGTGGTCAGGAACACAGTGGTCAGAAACACAGTGCTTAGAAACACAGTGGTCAGAAACACAGTGGTTAGAAACACAGTGGTCAGAAACAGAGTGGTCAGAAACACACTGGTCAGAAGCACACTGGTCAGAAACACACTGGTCTGAAACACAATGGCCGGACACACACAGGTCAGAAACACAGTGGTCACATACACACTGGTCAGAAACACAGTGGTCAGAAACACAGTGGTCAGAAACACACTGGTCAGAAACACACTGGTCTGAAACACAATGGCCGGACACACACAGGTCAGAAACACAGTGGTCACATACACACTGGTCAGAAACACAGTGGTCAGAAACACAGTGGTCAGAAACACATTGGTCAGAAATTCACTGGTCAGAAACACACTGGTCAGAAACACAGTGGTCAGAAACACACTGGTCAGAAACACAGTGGAGAGAAACACACTGGTCAAAAACACAGTGGTCAGAAACACACTGGTCAGGAACACAGTGGTCAGAAACACAGTGGCCAAAACCACACTGGTCAGAAATACACTGGTCCAAAACACAGGAGTAAGAAACACACTATTCAGTAACACAGTGGTCAGAAAGAAAGTGGTCGGAAACCCACTTGTCAGAAACACAGTGGTCAGAAACACAGTGGTCAGAACACAGTGGTCAGAAATGCACAAGTCAGAAACACACTTGTTGAAAACACACTGGTCAGATAGACATTGGTCAGAAACACACTGGTCAGAAACACACTGGTCAGAAACACAGTGGTCAGAAACACACAGTTCAGAAACACAGTGGTCAAAAACACACAGTTCAGAAACACAGTGGTCAGAAGCACACAGTTCAGAAATACTGTGGTCAGGAACACACTGGTCATCAACACACTGGCCAGAAACACAGTGGTCAGAAACACACTGGTGAGAAACAAATTGCTCAAACACATAGTGGTCAGAAACACAGTGGTCAGAAACACACTGGTCAGAAACACAATGGTCAGAAACACACTGGTCAGAAACACACTGGTCAGAAAGACACTAGTAAGAAACGCTGTGGTCAGAAACACAATGGTCAGAAACACTGTGGTCAGAAACATACTGGTCAGAAACACAGTGGTGAGAAACACACTGGTCAGAAGCACAGTGGTCAGAAACACAGTGGTCAGAAACACAGTGGTCAGAAACATACTGTACAGAAACACACTGGTCAGAAACACAGCGCTTAGAAACACAGTGGTCAGAAACACAGTGGTCAAAAACACAGTGGTCAGAAACACACCAGTCAGAAACACTGTGGTCAGAAACACAGTTGTCAGGAACACAGTGGTCAGAAACACACTGGTCAAAAACAACTGGTCAGAAACACACTGGTCACAAACATAGTGGTCAGAAACACATTGGTCAGAAACATAGTTGTCAGAAACAGAGTGGTCAGAAACACACTGGTCAGAAACACAGTGGTCAGAAACATAGTGGTCAGAAACGCAGTGGTCAGAAACATAGCGCTTTCAAATACTGTGGTAAAAAACACACAGGTCAGAGGAAGACTGGTTAGAAACACAGTGTTCAGAAAACAGTGGTCAGAAATACACTGGTTAGAAACACACTGGTCAGAAACGCACTGGTCAGAAACACTGCGGTCACAAACACACTGATCAGAAACACACTGGTCAAAAACAGTGGTCAGAAACAGAGTGGTCAGAAACACACTGGTCAGAAAGACACTGGTCAGAAACACACTGGTCAGAACACAGTTGTCAGAAACACAGTGGTCACAAACACAGTGGTCAGAAACACTCTGGTCAGAAACACAGTGGTCAGAAACACAGTGGTCAAAACGCAGTGGTCAGAAACACACTGGTCAGAAACACAGTGGTCAGAAACACACTGGTCAGAAACCCAGTGGTCATAAACACACTGGTCAGAAACACAGTGGTCATAAACACACTGATCAGAAACACAGTTGTCATAAATACACTGGTAAGAAACACAATGGTCAGAAACACACTTGTCAGAAACACACTGGTCAGAAGCACGATGCTAAGGAACACAGTGGTCGGAAACACTCTGGTCAGAAACACAGTGGTCAGAAACACACTGGTTAGAAACACAATTGTCAGAAGCACAGTGGTCCGAAACACGGTTGTCAGAAACACAGTGGTCAGAAACACAGTGGTCAGAAATACAGTGGTCTGAAAACTCTGGTCGGACACACACTGGTCAGAAACACACTGGTCATAAACACACTGGTCGGACACACACTGGTCAGAAACGTAGTGGGCAGCAACATGGTGCTCAGAAACACACTGGTCAGATACAAATTGAGAGAAACACAGTGGTTATAAACACAGTGGTCAGAAACACAGTGGTCATAAACACAGAATTCAGAAAGACACTGGTCAGAAACACAGTGCTCAGAAACAGATTGGTCAGAAACACATTGGTCAGAAACACAGTGGTCAGAAACATAGTGGTCAGAAACACAGTGGTCAGAAACATAGTGGTCAGAAACACAGTGGTCAGAAACATAGTGGTCAGAAACACAGTGGTCAGAAACATAGTGGTCAGAAACACAGTGGTCAGAAACATAGTGGTCAGAAACACAGTGGTCAGAAACATAGTGGTCAGAAACACAGTGGTCAGAAACATAGTGGTCAGAAACACAGTGGTCAGAAACATAGTGGTCAGAAACACAGTGGTCAGAAACATAGTGGTCAGAAACACAGTGGTCAGAAACATAGTGGTCAGAAACACAGTGGTCAGAAACATAGTGGTCAGAAACACAGTGGTCAGAAACATAGTGGTCAGAAACACAGTGGTCAGAAACATAGTGGTCAGAAACACAGTGGTCAGAAACATAGTGGTCAGAAACACAGTGGTCAGAAACATAGTGGTCAGAAACACAGTGGTCAGAAACATAGTGGTCAGAAACACAGTGGTCAGAAACATAGTGGTCAGAAACACAGTGGTCAGAAACATAGTGGTCAGAAACACAGTGGTCAGAAACATAGTGGTCAGAAACACAGTGGTCAGAAACATAGTGGTCAGAAACACAGTGGTCAGAAACATAGTGGTCAGAAACACAGTGGTCAGAAACATAGTGGTCAGAAACACAGTGGTCAGAAACATAGTGGTCAGAAACACAGTGGTCAGAAACATAGTGGTCAGAAACACAGTGGTCAGAAACATAGTGGTCAGAAACACAGTGGTCAGAAACATAGTGGTCAGAAACACAGTGGTCAGAAACATAGTGGTCAGAAACACAGTGGTCAGAAACATAGTGGTCAGAAACACAGTGGTCAGAAACATAGTGGTCAGAAACACAGTGGTCAGAAACATAGTGGTCAGAAACACAGTGGTCAGAAACATAGTGGTCAGAAACACAGTGGTCAGAAACATAGTGGTCAGAAACACAGTGGTCAGAAACATAGTGGTCAGAAACACAGTGGTCAGAAACATAGTGGTCAGAAACACAGTGGTCAGAAACATAGTGGTCAGAAACACAGTGGTCAGAAACATAGTGGTCAGAAACACAGTGGTCAGAAACATAGTGGTCAGAAACACAGTGGTCAGAAACATAGTGGTCAGAAACACAGTGGTCAGAAACATAGTGGTCAGAAACACAGTGGTCAGAAACATAGTGGTCAGAAACACAGTGGTCAGAAACATAGTGGTCAGAAACACAGTGGTCAGAAACATAGTGGTCAGAAACACAGTGGTCAGAAACACACTGGTCAGACACACTGTGGTCAGAAACACAATGGTCAGAAACACACTGGTCAGAAACACAGTTTTCAGAAACACACTGGTCAAAAACACACTGGTCAGAAACACAGTTGTCAGAAATACACTGGTCAGAAACACAATGGTCAGAAACACACTTCTCAGAAACACACTGGTCTGAAACACGATGCTCCGAAACACAGTGGTCAGAAACACTGTGGTCAGAAACACAGTGGTCAGAAACACACTGGTCAGAAACACAGTGGTCAAAAACACAGTGGTCCGAAACACAGTTGTCAGAAAAACAGTGGTCAGAAACATAGTGGTCAGAAACACAGTGGTCTGAAACACACTGGTCAAAAACACAGTGGTCAGAAACACAGTGGTCAGAAACACATGGGTCGGAAACACAGTGGTCATAAACACAGTGGTCAGAAACATAGTGGTCAGAAACATAGTGGTCACAAAGGCACTCGTCAGAAACACACTGGTCAGACACACACTGGTCAGAAACACACTGGTTAAAAACACAGTGGTTACAAACACAGTGTTCAGAAACACACTTGTCAGAAACACAGTGGCCAGAAACACACTCACCAGAAACATACTGGTCAGAAACACACTGGTCAGAAACACACTGGTCAGAAACACAGTGGTCAGAAAGAAAGTGGTCAGAAACACAGTGGTCAGTAACACAGCGGTCAGAAACACAGTGGTTAGAGACACACTGGTCAGAAACACGCTGGTCAGAAACACACTGGTCAGAACTACACTGGTCAGAAACACATTGGTGAGAAACACACTGGTCAGAAACACACTGGTCAGACAGACACTGGTAAGAAAAAAAGTGGTCAGAAACACAATGGTCAGAAACACTGTGGTCAGAAACATACTGGTAAGAAACACAGTGGTCAGAAACACAGGGGTCAGAAACACAGTGGTCAGAAACACACTGGTCAAAAACAACTGGTCAGAAACACACTGGTCACATAAATAGTGGTCAGAAACACATTGGTCGGAAACATAGTTGTCAGAAACGGAGTGGTCAGAAACACATTGGTCAGAAACACAGTGGTCAGAAACATAGTGGTCAGAAACACAGTGGTCAGAAACATAGTCGTTTCAAATACTCTGGTCAAAAACACACTGTCCAGAGAAAGACTGGTTAGAAACACAGTGTTCAGAAAACAGTGGTCAGAAACACACCAATTAGAAACACACTGTTCAGAAACGCACTGGTCAGAAACACTGTGGTCACAAACACACTGATCAGAAACACACTGGTCGGAAACATACTGGTGAGGAATCCATTGGTCAGAAACACAGTGCTCAGAAACACAGTGGTCGGAAACAGGGTGGTCAGAAACACAGTGCTCAGAAACACAGTGGTCGGAAACAGGGTGGTCAGAAACACAGTGCTCAGAAACACAGTGGTCGGAAACAGGGTGGTCAGAAACACAGTGCTCAGAAACACAGTGGTCGGAAACAGGGTGGTCAGAAACACAGTGCTCAGAAACACAGTGGTCGGAAACAGGGTGGTCAGAAACACAGTGCTCAGAAACACAGTGGTCGGAAACAGGGTGGTCAGAAACACAGTGCTCAGAAACACAGTGGTCGGAAACAGGGTGGTCAGAAACACAGTGCTCAGAAACACAGTGGTCAGAAACACTCTGGTCAGAAACACGATGGTCCAAAACACAGTGGTCACAAACACTGTGGTCAGAAACACAGTGGTCAGAAACACAGTGGTCATAAACACAGTGGTCAGAAACACAGTGGTCAGAAAAAAAGTGGTCGGAAACACACTGGTCAGAAACATAGTGGTCAGAAACACAGTGGTCAGAAACACAGTGGTCAGAAACACACAGGTCAGAAACACAGTGTTTAGAAACACACTGGTCAGAAACAGAGTGGTCAGAAGTTTAGTGGTTAGGAACACAGTGGTCAGAAACACACTGGTCAGAAACATACTGGTCAGAAACACAAGCGTTAGAAACACACGAGTCAGAAACACACTGGTCAGAAACGCAGTGGTCAGAAACACAGTGGTGAGAAACACAGTGGTCAGAAACACAGTGGTCAGAAACACAGTGGTCAGAGACACACTCGTCAGAAACACACTCGTCAGAAACACACAGGTAAGAAACACACTGGTCAGAAACACACTGGTCAGAAACACACTGGTCAGAAACACAGTGGTCAGAAACACAGTGGTAAGAAACACAGTGGCCAGGAACACACTGGTCAGAAACACGGTAGTCAGAAATACAGCAGGCAGAAACACAGTGGTCAGAAACACAGTGGTCAGAAACACGCTGGTCAGAAACGCACTGGTCAGAAACACAGTGGTCAGAAACACACTGGTCAGAAACACACTGGTCATAAACACAGTGGTCGACAACACAGTGGTCAGAAACACAGTGGTCAGAAACACGCTGGTCAGAAACGCACTGGTCAGAAACACAGTGGTCAGAAACACACTGGTCAGAAACACACTGGTCATAAACACAGTGGTCGACAACACATTGGTCAGAAACACACTGGTCAGAAATGCACTTGTCAGAAACACAGTGGTCAGAAACATACTAGTCAGAAACACAGTTGTCAGAAACACAGTGGTCAGAAACACACTGGTCAGAAACAAAGTGGTCAGAAATACAGTGGTCAGAAACACACTAGTCAGAAACACTGTGGTCAGAAACACAGTGGTCAGAGTCATAGTGGTCAGAAACACACTGGTCAAAAACACACTGGTCAGAAACACACTGGTCAGAAACATAGTGGTCAGAAACACACTGGTCGGAAACATAGTGGTCAGAAACTGAGTGGTCAGAAACACACTTGTCAGAAACACAGTGGTCAGAAACACAGTGGTCAGAAACGCAGTGGTCAGAAACATAGTGGTTTCAAATACTGTGGTCAAAAACACATTGAGCAGAGGAAGACTGGTCGGAAACACAGTGTTCAGAAAACAGTGGTCAGAAACACACTGGTTAGAAACACACTGGTCAGAAACACACTGGTCAGAAACACTGTGGTCACAAACACACTAATCAGAAACACACTGGTCAGAAACAGTGGTCAGAAACACAGTGGTCTGAAACACAGTGGTCAGAAACACTGTGGTCAGAAACACTCTGGTCAGAAACACACTGGTCAGAAACACAGTGGTCAGAAACGCAGTGGTCAGAAACATACTGGTCAGAAACACACTGGTCAGAAACCCACTGGTCAGAAACACACTGGTCAGAAATACAGTAGTCATAAACACACTGATGAGAAACACAGGGGTCAGACACACAGTTGAAGGAAAGGCAGTGGTCAGAAACACAGTTGTCAGAAACAAAGTGGTCAGAAACCCAGCCATCAGAAATACACTGGTCAGAAAGACATTGGTTAGAGGCACATTGGTCATAAACACATTGGTCAGAAACCTACTGGTCAGAAACATAATGGTCAGAAACACAGTGGTCAGAAACACACTAGTCAGAAACACAGTTGTTAGAAACACAGTGGTCAGAAACACAGTGGTCAGAAACATAGCGGTCAGAAACACAGTGGTCAGAAACACAGTGGTCAAAAACAGAGTGGTCACAAACACAGTGGTCAAGAACTCAGTAGTGAGAAACACACTGGTCAGAAACACAGTGGTCAGACACACAGTTGTCAGAAACGCAGTGGTCAGAAAGACAGTGGTCAGAAACACAGTGGCCAGACACACAATGGTCAGAAACACAGTGGTCAGAAACACAGTGGTGAGAAACACAGTGGTCAGAAACATACTTGTCAGAAACACAGTGGTCAGACACACAATTGTCAGAAACACAGTGGTCAGAAACACAGTCGTCATAAACAGAGTGGTCAGAAACACAGTGGTCAGAAACACAGTGGTCAGAAACACAGTGGTCACAAACACAATGGTCAGAAACACAGTGGTCAACAACACAGTGGTCGGAAACACAGTTGTGAGAAACACAGTGGTCAGAAACACACCGGTCAGAAACACAATGGTCAGAAACATAGTGGTCAGAAACACAGTGGTCGGAAACACACCAGTCAGAAACACAGTGGTTAGAAACGCACTGGTCAGAGACACACTAGTCAGAAACACACGGGTCAAAATACTGTGGTCAGAAACACACTGGTCGGAAACACAGTGGTCAGAAACATAGAAGTCAGAAACACGGTGGTCAGAAACGCAGTGGTCAGGAACATACTGGTCAAAAACACAGTGGTTTGGAACACAGTGGTCCAAAACACAGTGGACAGAAACACCGTGGTCAGAAACACTTTGGTCAGAAACACAGTGGACAGAAACTTAGTGGTCAGAAACACAGTGGTCAGAAACACTCTGGTCAGAAACACAGTGGTCAGAAACACAGTGGTCAGAAACACAATGGTTAGAAACATAGTGGTCAGAAACACACTGGTCAGAAACATAGTGGTCAGAAACACAGTGGTCAGAAACACACTGGCTAGAAGCACAGTGGTCAGAAACAAACTGGTCAGAAACATAATGGCTAGAAACACAGTGGTCAGAAACACACTGGCTAGAAGCACAGTGGTCAGAAACAAACTGGTCAGAAACATAATGGCTAGAAACACAGTGGTAAGAAACACAGAGGTCACAAACACACTGGTCAGAAACACGGTGGTCAGAAACACAGTGGTCAGGAACACAGTGTTCAGAAACACAGTGGTCAGAAACAAAGTGGTCAGAAACACAGTGGTCAGAAACACAGTGGTCAAGAACACAATTGTCAGAAACACAGTGGTCAGAAACAAAGTGGTCAGAAACACAGTAGTCAGAAACACAGTCGTAAGAAACACGCTGGTCAGAAACACAGTGGTCAGAAACACAGTGGTCAGAGACACACTGGTCAGAAACACAGTGGTCAGAAACACACTGGTCAGAGACACACCGGTCAGAAACACAATGGTCAGAAACACAGTGGTCAGAAACAAAGCGGTCAGAAACACATTGGTCAGAAACACAGTGGTCAGAAACACTGTGGTCAGAAACACAGTGGTCAGAAACACAGTTGTCAGCAACACTCTGGTCAGAAACACAGTGGTATTAAACACATTGGTCAGAAAGACAGTGGTCAGAAACACAATGGTCAGAAACACACTGGTCAGAAACATAGTGGTCAGAAACACAGTGGTCAGAAACACACTAGTCAGAAACACAGTGGTCAGAAACACAGTGGTCAGCAACACAGTGGTCAGAAACAGAGTGGTCACAAACACAGTTGTCAACAACACAGTCGGGAGAAAAACACTGGTCAGAAACACAGTGGTCGGAGACATAGTTGTCAGAAAGACAGCGGTCAGAAACACAGTGGTCGGAAACACAGTGGCCAAATACACACTGGTCAGAAACACTGTGGTCAGAAACACAGTAGTCAGAAACACAGTGGTCAGAAACACAGTTGTCAGAAACATAGTGGTCAGAAACACACCAGTCAAAAACACACTGGTCAGAAACACAGTGGTCAGAAACATAGTGGTCAGAAACAAAGTGGTCAAAAACACTTTGGTTAGAATCACAGCGGTCAGAAACATTGTGGTCAGAAACACAGTGGTCAGAAACACTGCGGTCAGAAACACAGTGGTCAGAAACACTGTGGTCAGAAACACTCTGGTCAGAAACACAGCGGTCAGAAACACAGTGGTCAGAAACACTGCGGTCAGAAACACAGTGGTCAGAAACACTGTGGTCAGAAACACTCTGGTCAGAAACACAGCGGTCAGAAACACAGTGGTCAGAAACACAGTGGTCAGAAACACTGTGGTCAGAAACACACTGGTCAGAAACATAGTGGTAAAAAACACAGTGGTCGGAAACACACTAGTCAGAAACACAGTGGTCAGAAAGAAAGCGGTCAGAAACATACTGATCAGAAACACAGTGGTCAGAAACACAGTGGTCAGAAACGCAGTGGTCACAAACACAGTGGTCAAGAACACAGTGGTGAGAAACACACTGGTCAGAAACACAATGGTCAGAGACATAGTTGTCAGAAACACAGCGGTCAGAAACACAGTGGTCGGAAACACAGTGGCCAAATACACACTGGTCAGAAACACTGTGGTCAGAAACACAGTAGTCAGAAACACAGTGGTCAGAAACACAGTAGTCAGAAACACAGTGGTCAGAAACACAGTAGTCAGAAACACAGTGGTCAGAAACACAGTAGTCAGAAACACAGTGGTCAGAAACACAGTAGTCAGAAACACAGTGGTCAGAAACACAGTAGTCAGAAACACAGTGGTCAGAAACACAGTAGTCAGAAACACAGTGGTCAGAAACACAGTAGTCAGAAACACAGTGGTCAGAAACACAGTAGTCAGAAACACAGTGGTCAGAAACACAGTAGTCAGAAACACAGTGGTCAGAAACACAGTAGTCAGAAACACAGTGGTCAGAAACACAGTAGTCAGAAACACAGTGGTCAGAAACACAGTAGTCAGAAACACAGTGGTCAGAAACACAGTAGTCAGAAACACAGTGGTCAGAAACACAGTAGTCAGAAACACAGTGGTCAGAAACACAGTAGTCAGAAACACAGTGGTCAGAAACACAGTAGTCAGAAACACAGTGGTCAGAAACACAGTAGTCAGAAACACAGTGGTCAGAAACACAGTAGTCAGAAACACAGTGGTCAGAAACACAGTAGTCAGAAACACAGTGGTCAGAAACACAGTAGTCAGAAACACAGTGGTCAGAAACACAGTAGTCAGAAACACAGTGGTCAGAAACACAGTAGTCAGAAACACAGTGGTCAGAAACACAGTAGTCAGAAACACAGTGGTCAGAAACACAGTAGTCAGAAACACAGTGGTCAGAAACACAGTAGTCAGAAACACAGTGGTCAGAAACACAGTAGTCAGAAACACAGTGGTCAGAAACACAGTAGTCAGAAACACAGTGGTCAGAAACACAGTAGTCAGAAACACAGTGGTCAGAAACACAGTAGTCAGAAACACAGTGGTCAGAAACACAGTAGTCAGAAACACAGTGGTCAGAAACACAGTAGTCAGAAACACAGTGGTCAGAAACACAGTAGTCAGAAACACAGTGGTCAGAAACACAGTAGTCAGAAACACAGTGGTCAGAAACACAGTAGTCAGAAACACAGTGGTCAGAAACACAGTAGTCAGAAACACAGTGGTCAGAAACACAGTAGTCAGAAACACAGTGGTCAGAAACACAGTAGTCAGAAACACAGTGGTCAGAAACACAGTAGTCAGAAACACAGTGGTCAGAAACACAGTAGTCAGAAACACAGTGGTCAGAAACACAGTAGTCAGAAACACAGTGGTCAGAAACACAGTAGTCAGAAACACAGTGGTCAGAAACACAGTAGTCAGAAACACAGTGGTCAGAAACACAGTAGTCAGAAACACAGTGGTCAGAAACACAGTAGTCAGAAACACAGTGGTCAGAAACACAGTAGTCAGAAACACAGTGGTCAGAAACACAGTAGTCAGAAACACAGTGGTCAGAAACACAGTAGTCAGAAACACAGTGGTCAGAAACACAGTAGTCAGAAACACAGTGGTCAGAAACACAGTAGTCAGAAACACAGTGGTCAGAAACACAGTAGTCAGAAAC
The DNA here is from genome assembly GCA_023375785.1 of Penium margaritaceum. NCBI lineage: Eukaryota > Viridiplantae > Streptophyta > Zygnematophyceae > Desmidiales > Peniaceae > Penium > Penium margaritaceum. The sequence continues at coordinate 39,391 of SZWC01001903.1, forward strand.
ACAGTGGTCAGAAACACAGTAGTCAGAAACACAGTGGTCAGAAACACAGTAGTCAGAAACACAGTGGTCAGAAACACAGTAGTCAGAAACACAGTGGTCAGAAACACAGTAGTCAGAAACACAGTGGTCAGAAACACAGTAGTCAGAAACACAGTGGTCAGAAACACAGTAGTCAGAAACACAGTGGTCAGAAACACAGTAGTCAGAAACACAGTGGTCAGAAACACAGTAGTCAGAAACACAGTGGTCAGAAACACAGTAGTCAGAAACACAGTGGTCAGAAACACAGTAGTCAGAAACACAGTGGTCAGAAACACAGTAGTCAGAAACACAGTGGTCAGAAACACAGTAGTCAGAAACACAGTGGTCAGAAACACAGTAGTCAGAAACACAGTGGTCAGAAACACAGTAGTCAGAAACACAGTGGTCAGAAACACAGTAGTCAGAAACACAGTGGTCAGAAACACAGTAGTCAGAAACACAGTGGTCAGAAACACAGTAGTCAGAAACACAGTGGTCAGAAACACAGTAGTCAGAAACACAGTGGTCAGAAACACAGTAGTCAGAAACACAGTGGTCAGAAACACAGTAGTCAGAAACACAGTGGTCAGAAACACAGTAGTCAGAAACACAGTGGTCAGAAACACAGTAGTCAGAAACACAGTGGTCAGAAACACAGTAGTCAGAAACACAGTGGTCAGAAACACAGTAGTCAGAAACACAGTGGTCAGAAACACAGTAGTCAGAAACACAGTGGTCAGAAACACAGTAGTCAGAAACACAGTGGTCAGAAACACAGTAGTCAGAAACACAGTGGTCAGAAACACAGTAGTCAGAAACACAGTGGTCAGAAACACAGTAGTCAGAAACACAGTGGTCAGAAACACAGTTGTCAGAAACACAGTGGTCAGAAACACAGTGGTCAGAAACATACTGATCAGAAACACAGTGGTCAGAAAGACAGTGGTCAGAAACACAGTGGTCAGAACCACAGTGGTCAGAAATACAGTGGGCAGAAACACAGTGGTCAGAATCACAGTGCTCAGAAACACAATGGTCAGAAACACAGTGGTCAGAAACATAGTGGTGAGAAACACAGTGGTCAGAAACACCCTGGTCAGAAACACCGTGGTCAGGAACAAAGTGGTCAGAAACACAGTGGTCAGAAACACGGTGGTCAGAAACACAGTGGTCAGAAACACAGTGGTCAGAAACACAGTGGTCAGAAACACAGTTGTCAGAAACACAGTGGTCAGAAACACAGTGGGCAGAAACACAGTGGTCAGAAACACAGTGGCCAAAAACACAGTGGTTGGAAACACACTGGTCAGAAACACAGTGGTCAGAAACACAGTGGTCAGAAACACAGTGGTCAGAAACACAGTGGTCACAAAAACACAGTGGTCAGAAATACAGTGGTCAGAAACACAGTGGTCAGAAACAGAGTGGTCAGAAACAAAGTGGTCAGAAACATAGTGGTCAGAAACACAGTGGTCAGAAACACAGTGGTCAGAAACAAAGTGGTCAGAAACAAAGTGGTCAAGAACACAGTGGTGAGAAACACACTGGTCAGAAACACAGTGGTCAGAGGCACAGTTGTCAGAAACACAGTGGTCAGAAACACAGTGGTCAGAAACACAGTGGCTAGACACACACTGGTCAGAAACGCAGTGGTCAGAAACGCAGTGGTCAGAAACACTGTGGTCAGAAACATAACGGTCAGAAACACAGAGATCAGAAACACAGTGGTCAGAAACACAGTGGTCAGAAACACAGTGGTCAGAAACACAGTGGTCAGAAAAACAGTGGTCAGAAATACATTGGTCAGAAACACAGTGGTCAGAAACACAGTGGTCAGAAACACAGTGGTCAGAAAAACAGTGGTCAGAAATACATTGGTCAGAAACACAGTGGTCAGAAACACAATGATCAGAAACACAGTGGTCCGAAACACAGTGGTCAGAAACACAGTGGTCAGAAACACAGTTGTCATAAACACCATGGTCAGAAACACACAGGTCAGAAACACACTGGTCAGAAACACAGTGGTCAGAAGCACACTGGTCAGAAACACAATGGTCAGAAACACAGTGGTCAGAAACACAGTGGGCAAAAACACAGTGGTCGGAAACACACTGGTCAAAAACACAGTGGTCAGAAACACCCTGGTCAGAGGAACACCGGTCAGAAACACAGTGGTCAGAAACACAGTGGTCAGAAACAGAGTGGTCAGAAACACAGTGGTCAGAAACACAGCGGTCAGAAACAAAGTGGTCAGAAACATGATGGTCAGAAACACAGTGGTCAGAAACACTCTCGTCAGAAACACAATGGTGAGAAACACTGTGGTCAGAAACACAGTGGTCAGAAACACAGTGGTCAGAAACACCCTGGTTAGAAACATAGTTGTCAGAAACACAGTGGTCAGAAACACACTTGTTAGAAACACCGTGGTCAGAAACAAAGTGATCAGAAACATAGTGGTCAGAAACACAGTGGTCAGAAACAGAGTGGCCAGACACACACTGGTCACAAACACATTGGTCAGAAACACAGTGGTCAGAAACATACTGGTCAGAAACACAGTGGTCAGAAACACAGTGATCAGAAACACAGTGGTTAGAAACACACTGGTCAGAAACACACTGGTCAGAAACATAGTGGTCAGAAACACACTGGTCAGAAACACACTAGTCAGAAACACAGTGGTCAGAAACAAAGTGGTCAGAAACATAGAGGTCAGAAACACAGTGGTCAGAAACACGGTGGTCAGAAACACAGTGGTCACAAACACTGTGGTCAAGAACACAGTGGTGAGAAACACACTGGTCTGAAACACAGTTTCAGAAACATAATTGTCAGAAACGCAGTGGTCAGAAACACAGTGGTCAAAAACACAGTGGCCAGACACACACTGGTCAGAAACACAGTGGTCAGAAACACAGTGGTCAGAAACACAGTGGTCAGAAACATACTGGTCAGAATCACAGTGGTCAGAAACACAGTGGTCAGAAACACTGTGGTCAGAAACACAGTTATCAGAAACACAATGGTCAGAAACACAGTGGTCAGCAACACAGTGGTCAGAAACACAATGGTCAGAAACACAGTGGTCAGAAACACAGTGGTCAGAAACACAGTGGTCAGAAACACAGTGGTCAGAAACACAGTTGTCAGAAACACAGTTGTCAGAAACACAGTGGTCAGAAACACAGTTGTCAGAAACACAGTTGTCAGAAACACAGTGGTCAGAAACAAACAAGACAGAAACACACTGGTCAGAAACATAGTGGTCAGAAACACTGTGGTCAGAAACACAGTGGTCAGAAACACAGTGCTCAGAAACACAGTGGTCAGAAAAATTGTGGTCACAAACACAGTGGTCATAAACACAGTGGTCAGAAACATAGTTGTCAGAAACACAGTGGTCAGAAACACAGTGGTCAGAAACACAGTGGTCAGAAACACAGTGGTCAGAAACACAGTGGGCAAAAACACAGTGGTTGGAAACACACTGTTCTAAAACACAGTGGTCAGAAACACACTAGTCAGAGGAACACCGTTCAGAAACACAGTGGTCTGAAACACAGTGGTCAGAAACACATTGGTCAGAAACACAGTGGGCAGAAACATAGTGTTCAGAAACACAATGGTCAGAAACACAGTGGTCAGAAACATAGTGGTGAGAAACACCGTGGTCAGAAACACACTGGTCAGAAACACCGTGGTCAGGAACAAAGTGGTCAGAAACACAGTGGTCAGAAACACGGTGGTCAGAAACACAGTGGTCAGAAACACAGTGGTCAGAAACTTACTTGTCAGAAAGACAGTGGTCAGAAACAAAGTGGTCAGAAACATAATGGTCAGAAACACAGTGGTCAGAAACACGGTGGTCAGAAACACAGTGGTCAGAAACACAGTGGTCAGAAACTTACTTGTCAGAAAGACAGTGGTCAGAAACAAAGTGGTCAGAAACATAATGGTCAAAAACACAGTGGTCAGAAACAGAGTGGCCGGACACACACTGGTCACAAACACAGTGGTCAGAAACACAGTGGTCAGAAACATACTGGTCAGAAACACAGTGGTCAGAAACACAATGGTCAGAAACACAGCGGTCAGAAACACAGTGGTCGGAACACAGTGGTCAGAAACACAGTGTTGAGAAACACAGTGGTCAGAAACACAATGGTCAGAAACACAATGGTTATAAACACAGTGGTCAAAAACACAATGGTCAGAAACACACTGGTCAGAAACATAGTGGTCAGAAACACACTGGTCAGAAACACACTAGTCAGAAACACAGTGGTCAGAAACAAAGTGGTCAGAAACATGGTGGTCAAAACCACAGTGGTCACAAACACAGTGGTCACAAACACTGTGGTCAAGAACACAGTGGTGAGAAACACACTGGTCAGAAACACAGTGGTGAGAAACACAGTGGTCAGAAACACAGTGGTCAGAAACTCAGTGGCCAGACACACACTGGTCAGAAACACAGTGGTCAGAAACACAATGGTCAGAAACACAGTGGTCAGAAACATTCTGGTCAGAAACACAGTGGTCAGAAACACAGTGGTCAGAAACACAGTCGTCAGAAACACATTGATCAGAATCACAATGGTCAGAAACACAGTGGTGAGAAACACAGTGGTCAGAAACACAATGGTCAGAAACACAGTGGTCAGAAACACAGTGGTCAGAAACACAATGGTCAGAAACACAGTGGTCAGAAACACAGTTGTTAGAAACACAGTTGTTAGAAAGACAGTGGTCAGAAACAAACAAGACATAAAACACACTGGTCAGAAACACAGTGGTCAGAAACACAGTGCTCAGAAACACAGTGGTCAGAAACACAGTGGTCAGAAACATACTGGTAAGAAACACAATGTTTAGAAATAACTGGTCAGAGGAACACCGGTCAGAAACACAATGGTCAGAAACACAGTGGTCAGAAACACAGTGGTCGGAAACACAGTGGTCAGAAACACCCTGGTCAGAAACATAGTTGTCAGAAACACAGTCGTCAGAAACACACTTGTCAGAAAGACAGTAGTCAGAAACAAAGTGGTCAGAAACATAGTGGTCAGAAACACAGTGGTCAGAAACAGAGTGGCCAGACACACACTGGTAACAAACACTGTGGTCAGAAACACAGTGCTCAGAAACATACTGGTCAGAAACACAGTGGTCAGAAACACAATGGTCAGAAAGGCAGTGGTCAGAAAAACAGTGGTCGGAAACACAATGGTCAGAAACACAGTGGTGAGAAACACAGTGGTCAGAAACACAATGGTCAGAGACACAGTGGTCAGAAACACAGTGGTCAGAAACACATTGGTTAGAAACACACTGGTCAGAAACATAGTGGTCAGAAACACACTGGGCAGAAACACACTAGTCAGAAACACAGTGGTCAGAAACAAAGTGGTCAGAGACATAGTGGTCAGAAACAGAGTGGTCAGAAACACAGTGGTCAGAAATACAGTGGTCACAAACACTGTGGTCAAGAACACAGTGGTGAGAAACACACTGGACAGAAACACAGTTTCAGAGACATAGCTGTCAGAAACACAGTGGTCAGAAACACAGTGGTCAGAAACACAATGGCCAGAGACACACTGGTCAGAAACACAATGGTCAGAAACACAGTGGTCAGAAACACAGTGGTCAGAAACATACTGGTCAGAAACACAGTGGTCAGAAACACAGTAGTCAGAAACACAGTGGTCAGAAACACAGTTATCACAAACACAATGGTCAGAAACTCAGTGGTCAGAAACACAGTGGTCAGAAACACAATGGTCAGAAACATAGTGGTCAGAAATACAGTGGTCAGAAACACAGTGGTCAGAAACACAGTGGTCAGAAACACAGTGGTCAGAAACACAGTGGTCAGAAACACAGTTGTCAGAAACACAGTTGTCACAAACACAGAAGTCAGAAACAAACAAGACAGAAACACACTGGTCTGAAACACAGTGGTCGGAAACACAGTGGTCAGAAACACAGTGGTCACAAACACAGTGGTCAGAAAAACAGTGGTCAGAAACACAATGGTCAGAAACAGAGTGGTCAGAAACACAGTGGTCAGAAACACAGTGGTCAGAAAGACAGTGGTCAGAAATACAGTTGTCAGAAACACACTGGTCAGAAACACAGTGGTCAGAAGCACACTGGCCAGAAACACAGTGGTCAGAAACAGAGTGGTCAGAAACACAGTGGGCAAAAACACAGTGGTCGAAAACACACTGTTCTAAAACACAGTGGTCAGAAACACACTGGTCAGAGGAACACAGGTCAGAAACACAGTGGTCAGAAACAGAGTGGTCAGAAACACAGTGGTCAGAAACACAGCGGTCAGAAACAAAGTGGTCAGAAACACGGTGGTCAGAAACACAGTGGTCAGAAACACGGTGGTCAGAAACACAGTGGTCAGAAACACTCTGGTCAGAAACACAGTGGTCAGAAACACAGTGGTCAGAAACACCCTGGTCAGAAACATAGTGGTCAGAAAAATAGTGGTCAGAAACACACTTGTCAGATAGACAGTGGTCAGAAACAAAGTGGTCAGAAACATAGTGGTCAGAAACACAGTGGTCAGAAACAGAGTGGCCAGACACACACTGGTCACAAACACATTGGTTAGAAACACAGTGGTCAGAAACATACCGGTTAGAAACACAGTGGTCAGAAACACAATGGTCAGAAACACAGTGGTCAGAAACACA